>APFE031503975.1:0-181975 GCA_000404065.3 Pinus taeda | reverse complement strand
TGTTGTTGGTTTTCTAGTGTACATTCATAGTGTTGGGTGATCTAAGCTTTGCTTGAGGTGAAGAAGGGCTTTCTAGCTAGAGGATGATGTTGGGTCAGAACATATGGTTGTAATCCTCTTGCTACTTTTCATCTTAATAAAGTTATTCTATTTTTCCTCCATATTCTTGTGTACTTGTTTATATATGCATTTGTATGGTTAACACACATCTGGTCTCATGTTATTTATGAATATAGACCATTGTTCTTCGATAGTAGTATGTTGTTGTGATTACACAGGTGCTCTTTGAAGGTGGGCAGATGAAGAAGAAGCAGCGAAGCTCTATCAGGAAGGAGAGGAAATCAAGCGCAAGACTAAGGTTGGTCTCCTTGGTCCCCTTCTTGTCTATTTTCATAAAGGAAAATGAAAGTAGACTTTACTTGTTTGTTTCTAAGATAGCTACCAGTCTTAGTGGGAATAGCAGCATCCGAGTGGACACTATTCCCGGTAACACTTGTGATATAATTTAGCCTGTTCTATGCAAATGTAGTGTGAGGAGGAATATGCATGTTCTGGCAGGGCTGATTTTTCCAACCTATTCTTTGTGATGAATTTTATATGTTCTTTTATCCATATGCCTATTGATCTCCCTGTTTTGCCTATATATACCTTTCCACATGAACATGGGATAGAGTAAACTCCTTTGTGATTTTTCGAGTTAATTGAGTCCTTAGCAGAATCAAGCATGTTTTTTGGGGTGTTAGGGGGAGTGAATGTGACCATGATGTTATGTTTGGTGAGGAATCCAGCAATTTTGTCAGTGGTTCCTTTTATATAGGGTAAGGAGATTCTTGGGTTTTCCTGAGGGGTTCTTTTTTGAGTTTTGTTTTTGGAGTTTATAATCCTTTTTTGGATTATGTTTTCTTCGTAACCATTGTTTTTGAATACTTTGAAGAGGTGGTTAAGTTCTTTCTCTAAGTGTTTGGGGTCACAAATTCTTGATGCTCTAGTAACTAGGGTTTTAATGACACCTACTTTTTGTTTTGGATGGTGGTGGGAATTTGGGTGCAGGTATTTGTCTGTGTGAGTTTGTTCTCTGAAAACCTTGTGGCATAGTTTCCCATTTTTCTTGGTGAGGAGGATGTCCAAGAAAGGGAGTTGGTTGTCCTTTTAAATTTCGATTGTGAATTTAATGTGTTTAGAGAGGCCGTTGATGTGAGTTAAGAACTCTTTAATTTTATCCATACCATGGCTCCATTTAGCAAATATGTCGTCTAGATATCTTTTCCATTCCTCAGGGGTGAAAGGGAAGGAATTAAGGGTAATTTGTTCTAAGTGTTCCTATATAGGTTGGCAATTATTGGAGATAAGGGGGAGCCCATGGCAATTCCATGATTTTTCTCATAGATTTTACCTTTGAAGCTGAAATAAGATGACTTGAGGAAAATTCTAATGAGGTTTACTATTTCAGGGTTTGTGATCATCCTTTTACTTCAATGGCCTCATCTACCGAAATCATAGTGTAGAGGGATATTATGTTAAAGCTTATTAGGAGGTCATTGTCATTAATTTCAAGGTTCTTAATCCATTCTATGAAAGAAGAGGAATCTTTAATATAAGAGGGGGTGTCATTAGAGAGAAGTCTGAGTTTGTTGGCAAGGTATTTGGCTAACCAATATGTGGGTGATCTTATAGTGTTGACTATGGATCTTAGTGGAATACATGTTTTGTGGACTTTAGGAACCCCATATATTTTAGGGATGATGGCGCTATTAGGGGTTAATATGTCCTTAGTGATTGAATCTAGTGAGGAATTTTTTATTTTGTTGATTACTTGGCGAAGGATTTTGTTGCTTGGATCTTTGTTCAATATTCTATAGCAACCACTATTGTTGAGGTGTTCTTCCATCTTCTTGTCATACTCCAATCTATCCATTATGATCGTAGCATTGCCTTTGTCTGCTTTTAAAAACAAAAATTTTAAATTTTAAAAGCAGACAAAGGCAACGCTACGGTCATAATGGATAGATTGGAGTATGACAAGAAGATGGAAGAACACCTCAGCAATAGTGGTTGCTATAGAATATTGAACAAAGATCCAAGCAACAAAATCCTTCACCAAGTAATCAAAAAAATAAAAAAATCCTCACTAGATTCAACCACTAAGAACAGATTAACCCCTAATAGCGCCATCATCCCTAAAATATACGGGGTTCCTAAAATCCACATAACAGGTATTCCACTAAGACCCATAGTCAACACTATAGGATCACCCACCTATTGGTTAGCCAAATACCTTGCCAACAAACTTAGACCTCTGTCTGGTAACACCCCCTCTTATATTAAAGATTCCTCTTCTTTCGTAGAATGGATTAAGAACCTTGAAATTAATGACAATGACCTCCTAGTAAGCTTTGACATAGTATCCCTCTACACTATGATTCTGGTAGATGAGGCCATTAAAGTAATAAAGATGATCACAAACCCTGAAATAGTGGACCTCATTAGAATTTGCCTCAAGTCATCTTATTTCAGCTTCAAAGGTAAACTCTATGAGAAAACTCATAGAGTTTCCATGGGTTTTCCCTTATCTCCAATAATTGCCTACCAATATATGGAAGAATTTGAACAAATTTCCCTTAATTCCTTCCCTTTCACCCCTGAGGAATGGAAAAGATATCTAGACAACATATTTGCTAAATGGAGCCATGGTATGGATAAACTTAAAGAGTTCTTAACTCACATCAACAACCTCCCTAAACACATTAAATTCACAATCGAAATTTAAAAGGACAACCAACTCCCTTTCTTGGACGTCCTCCTCACCAAGAAAAATGGGAAACTAAGCCACAAGGTTTTCAGAAAACAAACTCACACAGAAAAATACCTGCACTCAAATTCTCACCACCATCCAAAACAAAAAGTAGGTGTCATTAAAACCCTAGTTACTAGAGCATCAAGAATCTGTGACCCTGAACACTTAGAGGAAGAACTTAACCACCTCTTCGAAGTATTCAAAAACAATGGTTACCAAGAAAACATAATCCAAAAAAGGATTATAAACTCCAAAAACAAAACTCAAAAAAGAACCCCTTAGGAAAACCCAAGAATCTCCTTACCCTATATAAAACGAACCACAGACAAAATTGTTGGAATCCTTACCAAACATAACATCATGGTCGCATTCACTCCCCCTAACACCCTAAAAAACATGCTTGATTCTGCTAAGGACTCAATTGACCCGAAAAATGACAAAGGAGTTAATTTATCCCATGTGCATGTGGAAAGGTATATATAGGCGAAACAGGGTGATCATTAGGCATAAGGATAAAAATAGAACATAAATGAAATCACAAATAATAGGTCGGAAAAATCAGCCCTGGAAGAACACACATATTCCTCCTCACACTACATTTGCATAGAACAGGCTAAATTAATTCACAAGGAAGATCATTATCTAAAAAGAAAGGTGAAGGAAACCATTGAAATAGAAAAATCGTCAGACAACATGAACATAGATGATGGTCTTAAACTAAGTAGTTCATGGAAACCCTTACTAAAAATTAAATAACATATAATTAATATTAATACCTAAAAATAAACTACATAAATTAATCTACACAATACATTAAAATAAAATGTAACATACATGTATAAACCTAGATTAAAAACAATAATTAATTAACCTATAAATAACTTTAATAATTAACATTAAGATAATCTACATTAAACATTAACAAGTAACATAAAATATACACTACATAAAAATAAACTACACAATACATTAGATTAAAATGTAAAATACATGTATAAACCTAGATTAAAAACATTAATTAATTAACCTATAAATAACATTAAGAATTAACATTAGGATACTCTACATTAATCATTAACAAAATAACATCAAATACCAATCATTTATATAGTTAAGCTCAATAACCTATAACCTTATTATTAATAATATTAAGAATTAATAATATTAAATAAATAAAATCATTAAACAACACACATATTATAACATTAAAAATATACACAAAATATAATAATAATAATTTAAAAATCATTAAACAACACACATATTATAACTTTAAAATATGCCAAACCCTTACATCTAGTTCTGATTAATTAGGATATTAAACAGTCTTAATTTAAACATATTAACAATTAACATTTGAACAATTAAAACAAATAAACAACCGACATTTATATTCTTATCATTAAACCATCAACTATCAACTATTAATAACTCCATGCATCCATGCTCTCTCTTCTTAAACTTGCAATTAACAACCCTGATGATGGACTCACCTAGTTAGTCCGAAAAATTGGTTTCAAAACAATAACAGGTTCTTCCATACTTCTCAATTCTCAATTCAACCAACCTATATGGAATCACTCTTTGACTTTGAAATTATTTACAAAAAAGGGAAGCAAAATTTTATTGCAGATGCACTCTCAAGAAAGGATGAGGATGTGGAAGAATTTATTTGTGCCATTTATATTATCCAACCTGAGTGGGTAATAGAATCAAGGGGTGAATGGAAGAATGACGAATAGGTATGGACACTCATTCAAAAGTTACAGCGAGATCCCAGTACATTTGATACATTTAGTTGGAAAATTGATTCATTATGGTACAAAGATATCTTATATATGTGTAAGAATCCCCAACTCAAACAAAATATTCTTTTGGAATTGCACTCCTATCCCTTATGAGGGCACTTAGTATTTTTTAAAACTTACAACAGGTTCAAAAAGGAAATTTTTTGGGATGACCTTAAATCTGATATTCAAAAGTTTGTGGTAGAATGTTTGGTTTGCCAACAAAATAAAGTTGAGATAATTAAGACCCCGGGTCTATTACAACCTTTAGCAATTCCAAGTCAGAGTTGGGGGGGGTCTCAATGGATTTTAACATAGGTTTACCCAAGTCAAAAGGAAAGAGTATCATCATGGTGGCAGTTGATAGACTTACCAAGTATGCACACTTTTATGAATTATCTCATCCTTTTTAAGCCAGTATGGTTACTACTGCATTTATGGAAACAATTCAAAAGCTTCATGGAAACTCAAAGATTATTATAAGTGGCAGAGATCCCATTTTCAATGGAATTTTTTGGACGAAATTAGTTTCTTGTCTTGGTACTCAATTAGCTCATAGCTCATCTTATCATCCTCAATTTGATGGGAAAACTGAGATTAGTGAACAAATGTTTGGAAGGATATCTTTGTTGCTTTGTATCTGACAAAAAAACATAATGGGTCAAGTTGTTACCTCTAGCTGAATTGTGGTATAACACTTCCTTCCATACTGCAGCAAAAATGACCCCATTTATGGCACTTTATGGATATCATCCACCATCCATCACATCATCTTTAAGAGAAAAGTATAAGGTTCAAGAAATGGAAGATCACATCGAGCATCAACAACAAGCTCTCCAACTCTTAAAGGAAAACCTCACTCTGGCACAGAATCAAATGAAACAATAGGCAAATCAACATCGTAGTGAAAGAAGTTTTGAGGTAGGAAACTAGGTATTTTTACACCTACAATCATACAAGAAAATGTCCCTCAATCAAGCTAAGAAAAAATAATAAATTATCGCCCAAGCACTACGGTCCTTACAAGGTGTTTCAAAAGATTGGTCATATGGCATACAAATTGCAGTTGCCTACATCTTCCCGAGTACACCTAATTTTCCATGTTTCATTCTTAAAGAAAGTTATTGATGACAAGCTTCCAGTTCAAACAGTGTTTGCAGAACTGACGAAGAAGGAAAAATCATATTTTATCCTAAAGAAGTCACATAAACAAGAACCCAACAGCTACAAAATCGATCAATTTTAGAGTATGTCATTAAGTTGAAGAACTTACCCACTGAAGATTGCACATGGGAGGATAAGAATTTTCTACAGAAGCATCCAGAACTACTCAAGCATTAAGGACAACAATTTTTTGAAGGAGAGGAGCATGTTAGGTCCCTATAATACTAGTGTAGCCCCCTTATTGGTATTGTTAGTGTATCCCCCTTATTATTATTGTTGTGTCCATGTAGCCCCCATATTGTTATTGTTGTGCCCCATAGAAGCCCATTATTGTTATTGTTGTGCCCTTACCTTATTATTCTTAAGTAGCCTTTGATTATATTATGACCCCTTAGACTCCTATATATACAAAGGAGGTATTGTCATTTTTATCATCCAAGAATTGTTCATTTATGTAATGTAAAGGAGGTTTCCCCCTCGAAGGGGATAATTTTTAAGTCATTGATCTATCTATTTGTGAGTTAGTTGCATAATAGGAATGCACGAAGCTTTTTTTGTGATAAGCATCAGGGTTGTATATACTAGGGGTTCCTGAGATCTTTCATTTAAATATCTTAATTATTTTAATTATGTATGAATCCTAGTGGATATATATAAGTAGCGCACCAATGTGGCTTAGTCCATAAAAAACACACACAAAAAAACCTTCATCCACCCATATTTTTTTAGTTATGATGAAGTCCATTATAAACTCTACTAAAACATCCATTCCCACAAAGAGATGTTTTAGGGATGTTTTTTTGACAATTTTGCCAATTTTATAACACTAAAAACCTTTTTTATAACCTCCGCTAGAAGATCTTTTCCTTGTAGTGCTTACTTTAGGATTTGTTCTAGATGTGATTCACAACCTTCTCTTAATGATTTGGGCCTTCGCTCTCCAATTTAATGGGGTTTGGAGATTTTATTTCATGGTGCTTTGGTGCATTCATCTTCACACAAATAAAATAGTTGTTTCTCTCTCCTTCGACTTCAATGAAACACTTTAGTAATCAACATATGAATTAGAAACTTTGCATCTACCAAGGGGACATAAACATCATCTACTTTCATATTCATAGCGTAGACTAGCTTGTCTACATTGTTTATTTCTTCCCTTTTATATATTTGTGCAGATTATGAAACTTGTTTAGTTTTTGTAGGAGTATTTAGAAAATTTGGGGATAAGAAGGAGGCTTAACACTAGTTGATTCCATTGGATTTTTTTTGTTATATTTCTCTTGCAATATATAATAATATTGCCTAGTGTAGATTCAACCTAGTAATTAAGGGTTCTTATCTATAACATACCCAGTAGCTTTCTGAATTGTTGAGCATATAGTGTACTACTTGAAACTAAAAATTTTCAAATATTTCAAAATGTGGGCTTTTGTGATCCATGATTTATAAAAATACTTTCCAGAGAAATCACATATCAAATTTCATGTCGACGTGTTTCGAACCACTTATTGTGGTTCATCTCTGTCCTGATGATGAAAGTGGTTCGAAGTGCGACAACATAAAATTTGATATGTGATTTATTGAGAAATTATTTTTATATTTTTTAAAGATTCTTGCTCTAATAACACTTTGTAACATACTTAGTAACCTCCTTTAATCATTAATGATATGGTGTACTTATTGAAAGACACATTTTTTCTATTTTTCTTTTTGCTCTGATACCAATTTCTTTTTTCCTTATGATGAATTTATGAATGCAAGCAACATGACAAGTAGGATTATGCAATTATAATTAATCATTTAATGTTATATATGAAGGATTATTATGTAACAAAAGAAACACTAATTAATAACATAAACATGATTAAATTTATCATAAACAAAAATAATCCATAACACTTATCTTTTCAAAATTAATTATTGATTGGATGCAAGAAATGGCATTTCATCCAACCATAGGTGATCCAGGTGGCTATTGGTGGCCACCCGCCTATTCCATTTGGATACCTAACATTTCTTCTTTCAGTTTCCTTAATTGTAGCACAATTTACTATTTTTGGCAATTTGTAACACCCCCTCCCATATTTGTCTAGTTTCACCGGATTCCTAGGGTAAACATGAGAGGAAGAGCTACTATGACCTAAACCGACCTTCTAAATCCAATTAAGGAAGTGGGGCTAACTAATGATGACAAACTGACCACTTAAAACATCCCACATGGACTATAGGTCAATCAGAGGATGAACAACCACCCCAGGTGGACAAACCCTTAGATGGATCCCTTTTTCTCTACCCTGGGCCCACAATTACACCAAAAACAAGGTCTTCATGTGGTTCGAAGCCTCCAACAACATGCACAAAACTGCATCCATGCTGTTGCAGCCCAATTTCTCCAGTTCAGAGGTTGCAGTCCCAGATTTTGAGCCACCATTTTAGGCTAGCCTCTATACCACTACCAGGACACAATGATACTTTCCAAAAAGATAAATAACATCAAGACAAAGCCATTTGTATAAAAATTGATCAAGGAATTGACCTAACCAAGCCTAACCATGACAATAATTTCATCAAATATATGATGAATATGTAATCTACAGGTCATGAATGCATATCTCAACATAGGGGTCTGAAACTTATATGAGAATCACTAAGAAGGTATAATAACCTCTCATAATAGCTGCAATAACATTTTTTAGCTCATGCATTCATTAACCATTCATTAACAAATCAAACATATCAAGAGCCATAGCGAGAACCTATTATGGAACCATGCTTATAACCATCATATAACAAATATAATAACCATGATAGAACAACCATCAAAGCCTCATAATAATAAGTATAAGTACTCATAGAATTCAATAGGAAAATATCTCTTATTATCATATGCAAAATCCAACCAAGTCAGGGACTTCCATGTACCACTTGACCATAGATTGGGCTTAACCAAATCTCTCTTTCAACCAATCACTCTCACACCATATTCCAAATGTGAATGTGTGATCTCATGGAATAAACCAAACAAAACCAAACTAGGGGTTCCAGAGGCCGAACCACCTACACCCTCAAAAAGTGATTCCACCTCACAGTCTGACATCACTAACACCAACTAGATTAGTCTCTACCCAAGTTGTCTAGGGCTCCATGAACTAGTAACTCAACTCACCAAGGGCTCTAGAGTGTTTGTCTAACCTAGGCTCCAGGACTAGTAACTCAACCCAAGTTTTTCCAAGGCTTCTAGAGCGTTTGTTCCAACCCACAACCATAAGGAATTATGAGCACCAACCAAAAAACAAATCAAGTGCAAAAACCCACAAAACCATGGCTATATGGGAAATGGAAAGGCAAGGCTAAAACCACTATCAATCCAAGCAATCCTCCATGCCAAATAATCACATGCATATATCATGCATCCATAAATCAACAAGGAAATCACACTTGAAACATGTTACCTACAAAGTAATCCATCTATAGTTGTTGATCGACTTGTTCCCTTATGCTTTCCCTCTTTTCTTTGCCTTCTTTCTCCAAATCCAAAGTATTCCAAAATGTTGCAAGAGTGCTCCAAGAAAAATCTAAGTGTCCTATAGTATGAGGGAATGAGAGAATAGTTAAAGAGCTTCACCATAGAACTGTCAAAAGCTGTGAATTAATTCTCAGAAGCCATTTTATCATTAAAGCCTCTATTTCCTTCATTTTTCTCTAAGTTTCCTTCAATTTTCCTCACATGCAAATATGTGACCCTTCATCTCCCTTTTCTCATATTTTCCAATATTTCATAAATAAAATGCCAATTATTGCCACTTTTCCTTTACCAAGGCCTTTGCCAATTTCCATAGCCATTAATTAATCACTATTGATCATCATCACTATGTTTTTCCCAACATTCAGCTTGGAATACGTGTCCCATGACCTTGGTCTTATTTTTTATTTACATATGAAATCAACCAAGGGTTGTTACAAACCCCTCCCCCTGGGGGAACACTGTCCTCGGTGTTCAATGAAACTTATAAATTATAAAAACATATGTTGCCTATGGAGATTTATAACTTAGCTCAATGCAACATTTACATCACATCTGTTGTAGATCTAAACCGGAAATATTATGATAATAGAAATAACCCAAGAATAACAAGATAGACTAATTCTTCTTTATTGATCAAACCCTTAAGGTAGGGCAACACCATACATTCACTCCTTAAGGAAGAAGAATACTCCACAAGCCATATGCTTATGCATACAAGAATACTTCTCTTCATATCCCTCCATGTGGAGTCTCTAGCCTCTATATAGGCCTCATACATACAATACCATGCATCATTACCATGGTTTCCTCATATCATCAACTAATACCATGGGCCCCTTATATTATTATTAACTACTTGTGGCCCCTTACATGACATGGGTTAACCACCTTATTTATTACTATGGCCCATCCCATTATTACATTATTACCTTGGGTACCTCCCTTGGTACCCCATATTACCCACCCTAGGTATATAACATTCCACCCCCCTTAGCATGTTTCGTCCCCGAAACATGGGAAGAACACAAATGATAAGATCTACTCAAAAGAGTAGTCCACTGGTACCATGCATGTGCATCTAGCCATCCAAGAGAAAGGTGAACCCTCGATCTCGCTAGTGCTTCGCTCGCTTGATATGGAAGTTGACCATGGCAGTTCTTCTGTGTTGATGTGTAGTAGGTGGATCGTCTCTCCTTTGTATCCGTCATGTGACTACTTGGTTTCCATCTTGATGGTTGTCTTGCGGGGTGATGTGGGTGATTATATGTTGAAGTTTTAACCCACAATGGCTTTTGCTTGACTTCACCCTGTTGTGGCGCCTGTTGTGGTGTCGTCTTTTTCAATATGACTTCAACCACTGAGCCCTCCTCTGATGTATCATCACCTGTAGTCTTTTCTTCTGCAGCCTCTGTTTGTGTTTGGTTGTCGATCATCAAAGGCTCGTCATCTGATATGTCAGTCACTTGAACATCTTCTGCTTCAGCCTCCATGTGCTCTACCTGTTTATGGATGGAAATATCCTGTAATGTAATTTTCTTCCTTTTATACCATAGCTTCAGGAATTTCTTCTGTACATTAATATTGATAGTACCCACGGATTCCATCCAAGGATATCCCAAAACAACATCCATATTATCTATCTCTGAAGCATAAAAATCACCATGCAACACATATTTATCCATAGAAATCTTCAAATCCTTGTACACTTGAACATTCTCATCATCCATTTGTGTATTTTCAATGTGTTTTGTTGGGACTTGCAATTTTTTTGCCAAGTTGACATTTATGAGATTTTGCTTGCAACTCGGATTTATAGACACCATGATCTTCTCCTTTTGAATCAATCCATGAACTTGTAATAAGGATATACCAGTAGGAAATAGCCCCACATGTTTCTCCTTATCTTGTTTTTTAGCATGAGACCATCTGTCTAAAAGCAATTTTTCGAATTCTTCATCGGGCAGGTTGGAACACTTCTTTTGGTTAAGCAATCCCCACCATGTGGCCGCCTCATCTTTAAATTGCGCCACTACCCACCATTTCCAACGTATGTTCCATAACCACTTCTTTTCTTTTATGTATTCTTCAATAGTCGGACCATTATCTTTTCCTGTAAATAATAGAACCTTGCTAGAATCCATAAAGAGGGTTTTAAAAAAAAATGGTGAAAATTTGAAATTGTCACAGTTTCGTCAATATTGCTCAGAATCCTTATTATGACCTGTTTTTAGAAATTTAACAATAATTTTGCATCTACCCATGTAATAGAAATCTTGATACAGGCACTGGAATTCCAGATCTGTGCTGCTACTCTCCCGCAGTCACCCAAAATTTCTGAAAAAAGAGCTGATTTTAAATCAGCGATATCTCCCTCATCCGGACTCCGATTCGACTGATTTTTTTTTTTGAAATTGGGTTTTTTTTCACAAAGATTCTAGATACGTGATTAGATATTGTAGAGTTTGCACCAGGACGTCTAGAGCTGCGCCACAAACTTGTTGCCCTAAAAAATTATCTGCAAACCCCACTGATTTTTAAATCAGCGATATCTCCTTCATCTGGACTCCGATTTGATCGATTATTCTTTTGAAATCGGCTATTTTTTCACAAATAATACAGATCTATAATCATATTTTGCAGATCTTGAACCAAAATGTACATATCTCATCTGCAAACTCGCTGCCCTCGAAATCCTGCAGAAAGTAAAAAAACAAATCTCCAATTTTGTGCCCAAGAAAGTGCTCTGATACCACTTGTTGTAGCTCTGATACCACTTGTTGTAGATCTAAACCGGAAATAGTATGATAATAGAAATAACCCAAGAATAACAAGATAGTAATAGATAGAAATGCTTCTTTATTATCAAACCCTTAAGGCAGGGCAACACCGTACATTCACTCCTTAAGGAAGGAGAACACTCCACAACCCATTCATACAAGAATACTTCTCTTCATATCTCTCCATATTCTTAGATCTAATCCAAGAATATTATAGATTTGATATGAAAATATAAGATAATGCAAATAAACCCAGAAATAATATGAAATGATTCTTTATTGATCAAACCCTTAAGGTAGGGCAACACCATACATTCACTCCTTAAGGAAGGAGAATACTCCACAAGCCATATGCCTGTTCATACAAGAATACTTCTCTTCATATATCTTCATGTGGAGTCTCTAGCCTCTATATAAGCCTCATACATACAATACAATGCATCATTACCATGGTTTCCTCATACCATCAACTAATACCATGGGCCCCTTACATTATTATTAACTACTTGTGGTCCCTTACATGACATGGGTTAACCACCTTATTTATTACTATGGCCCATCCCATTATTACATTATTACCTTGGGTACCTCCCTCGGTACCCCATATTATCCCCCCTAGGTATATAACATTCCACCCCCTAAGCATGTTTCGTCCCCGAAACATGGGAAGAACACAAATAATAAGATCTACTCAAAAGAGTAGTCCACTGATACCATGCACGTGCATCTAGCCATCCAAGAGAAAGGTGAATCCTCGATCTCCCTGGTGCCTCGCTCGCTTGAGATGGAAGTTGACCGTGGCAACTCTTTTGTGTTGATGTGTAGTAGGTGGATTGTCTCTCCTTTGTATCCGTCATGTGACTACTTGGTTTCCATCTTGATGGTTGTCTTGTGGGGTGATGTGGGTGATAATATGTTGAAGTTTTAACCCACGATGGCTTTTTCTTGACTTCACCCTACTGTGGTGCCTCTTGTGGTGTCTTCTTTTTCAATATGACTTCAACCATTGAGCCCTCCTCTGATGTATCATCACCTGTAACCTTTCCTTCTGCAGTCTCTGTTTGTGTTTGATTGTCGATCATCAAAGGTTCATCATGTGATATGTCAGTCCCTTGAACATGTTCTGCTTCAGCCTCCATGTGCTCTACCTGTTTATGGATGGAAATATCCTGTAATATAATTTTCTTCTTTTTATACCATAGCTTCAGGAATTTCTTCTGTACATTAATATTGATAGTACCCACAGATTCCATCCAAGGATATCCCAAAACAACATCCATATTATCCATCTCTGAAGCATAAAAATCACCATGCAACACATATTTATCCATAGAAATCTTCAAATCCTTGTACACTTGAACATTCTCATTATCAACCTGTGTATGTTCAATTTGTTTTGCTCTGACTTGCAATTTTTTTGCCAAATTAACACTCATAAAATTATGTTTACAACTAGGATTGATAGAAACAATGATCTTCTCTTTTTGAAGCAATCCATGAATTTGTAATAAGGATATACCAGTAGGATTTAACCCCTTATGTGTCTCATTCTCCTTTTTCCTAGCCCGAGACCATTTGTCCAAAAAGACTTTTTCAAATTCAGCATCTGAAATTCTGTTCAACCGGTCGTAGTCAAGTAATAATGTCCATTTTTAAGCCTCACCTTTCATATTAGACAGCATTTGAAACTTCCAAAAATTATATGTTGTCCCATATGTGGACTTGTATCTATGTATGAATTCTTCAATAGTAGGACCATCATCTTTTCCTGTAAAAAATTCTTCGCTAGAAGCTATGAAGGTTTGAAAAAATTCACTTACTTGGCGAAAATTTGAAAATGTCACAGTTTCATCAATATTGCTCAGAATCTCTATTATAACTTGCTTTTGGGAATGGAACAACCATTTTGCATCTACCCATGTGATAGAAATCTTGATTCAAACATTGGAATTTCAGATCTACGCTGCTACTCTCGCGCCGTCACCCAAAATTTCTGAAAAAAGAGCTGATTTTAAATCAACGATATCTCCCTCATTCAGACTCCGATTCAACTGTTTTTTTTTTTGAATTTGCGTATTTGTCCACAAATCATCCAGATATACAATTAGATATTGCAGATCTTACACCAGGACCTCCAGATCTGCACCACAAACTTGCTGCCCTGAAAATTTATCTACAACCCCACTGATTTTTAAATCAGCGATATCTCCTTCATCCGGACTCCGATTCGACCGATTTTGTTTTTGAAATTGGCTATTTTTTTACAAAGAATACAGATCTACAATAAGATTTTGCAGATCTTGCACCAAAATATACAGATCTGATCTGCAACTCGCCGCCCCCGAAATTCTGCAAAAGTAAAAGAAATTCTCCACTTTTGTGCCCAAGAAAGTGCTCTAATACCACTTGTTGTGTATCTAAAATAGAAATATTATGATAATAGAAATAACCCAAGAATAACAAGATCTGAATAGATAGAATTGATTCACTTTATAGCTCTGATACCACTTGTTGTGGCTCTAAATCGGAAATATATGATAACAGCAATAACCTAATATATAACAAGATAGAAATAGATAGAAATGCTTCACTTTATTGATCAAACCCTTATAATAGGGCAACACCATACATTCTCTCCTTAAGGAAGGAGAATACTCCACAAGCCATATGCTTGTTCATACAAGACTACTTCTCTTCATATCTCTCCATGTGGAGTCTCTAGCCTCTATATAGGCCTCATACCTACAATACCATGCATCATTACCATGGTTTCTTCATACCATCAACTAATACCATGATCCTCTTACATTATTATTAACTACTTGTGGTCCCTTACATGACATGGGTTAACCACCTTATTTATTACTATGGCCCATCCCATTATTACATTATTACCTTGGGTACCTCCCTCGGTACCCCATATTACCCCCTAGATATATAACATAACACATGACTGGATATGTGTTACTCAGTTAACCATATTAGTCAAGTGATGGTTACGCCTACCAAGCTGTATTGGAAGGTGACAAATCATGTATTGAGATAGCTCAGAGGCACTACTCAGTTTGGGATATGGTACATATGGAAAGAGGGAGCAATGCTTCAAGGCTTCATTGATGGATATTGGGACGAGAGATCATTCGATAGAAAGAGCACATCAGGAGATATCTTTAGTATTGGGTCAGGGACATTTTCTTGGTAGAGTAGGAAACAAACATCGGATGCACTCAGTTCGGTGGAGGAAGAGTACATGGCCGCAAGTCAGGCATCATGTCAGGCTACCTAGATGACTAATATACTGGTTGGTTTGCTTGGTCAGCAGATGAATCTGATATTGATTTATTGTAATAATAAAAGTTGTATCAAACTCTCTTAAAATATAATTTTTCATGATCGGTCAAGGCATATTGGTATCTAGTATCATCATCTAAGAGATTTTGTATTGACGCAAATCATGTTGTTAGATTACAATCCCATGGAGGAGCAAGATGCTGAGATTTTGAGAAAGGCATTGTCAAGATGTAAATTTGAGTTTCATAGAGACATGATCGGGGTAGTTGATAATCTCTTTTTTGTTGAGAGGGAGTGATGAGAGATGGAAACACGAAATTCCAGTTTAATTTCTCCTTAAATTAAATAGGAAATTAAATTCGAATCTATTCTCATAACAACTTAAAATAGTTAAATGAAGTTTATTAAACTTAACTTATGAAATTCGATTTGGAAGTCCTTTTGTCATCATGTGTATATTCTCCCTACTTTGTAGGAGTCTATCATGAGTTAATTATGAGTTGTAAAATAGAATGCTCAATTTCATGAGTCAACTCAGTTAAATTAGTTCTCAAACTGTTTGAGAGAACAAATAATGAGCTAGAAATCACTGGTGTCACTAATGAACTCCATGCATGCTACTCTAGTAAACTGAATATTTACTCATCAGAAACTCATGCGTGTCAATTTTGAGAAAGATTGAATTGAGACTAGAGTGCATCATCATACTCTTACTGCTTCTCTATGACAAGTAGATTTCATTCCTTGTCTATAACTTTCTTTTTCATATGATTCTCTCTTATTGGTTCCCCTTCACTCCTTACATGGCATATCCCAATGATTCCATCACTTATCCACTCATCTTTTTGACTATCAATATCATTGTCTAACCTCATGATATGCCCCATCAGTGATCGTGCATCCATCAAGGGGTTACCTACTACAAGAAACAAGCCTTTTGGTGGCACACACATCCATTAGCTTTAGGAACTAATTGCCATGTTTTCTACCTAATCTGGTGTGCCATCTAAGAGGAGTTAGTTTGTATGACACGAGAAGGGGCTTCCTAATAGAAACAACTCTTGAATTAGAGTTTCATGTTGATTTGGTTGGTTGGGTTCTAGATGTTGGTCATATAAGAGGGTGATTTAACTAGTACATGTACACAATCGACCTTTATTAGCATTTGAAGATTCTCCTTGGTATAATTGTAGAAGATCCTATAGATTCACAAGCTAATTCAATTTGCTAATGCAAGAAAGAAGAATATACTTTTACTATTTACAGCAGAAGCTCATAAACATTGAGCAAACAATAATCAATAGAGGAAGAGAATCAAAGACACATAACACAATAGATATCCAGGGAAGGCCACAATTGAAAACCCCCTATCTGTTTTATATTAATCCATAAAATCAAGATGAAATTAAAATTCTTGTTCTCTCTAGAAAAATCCCAATGCTCAGTAAATTAAATCTCCAACTGATAAGCAAGCTCAAGGACAAATATTAGCCTCTTCACAATCTCTCCAAATCTTTATTTTCATGAAAGCCATTACTTGATTCAAGTGTCACTTTCAATTTATGACACTTGTTTAATACATTTTTTTTCTAGGTCTCTAGCTACCGCAATTATTAATAACATCACATGGCTAGAGCATTGTTTATATCACCATAGTCATTAACTAACCATGCATTTCTCTCCTGCATTGTCACTATTTTTACTTTGTTTCTTTTTTGTTTATTATGGAGAATATTGAAGGAAAGAGGTACCATGTGGCTACTCATACCTGTCTTGTTTGTTTATGTTTGTTCATTATAACCAATATTAGAACCAATTGTCATATTTAATTTATGAGACTTCTTTAATATGTTTTTCTTTTTTAAGTTTGTAATAGCCACATAATTACTAATAATTGATAACATCACTAAAGTGTTGTTTATATATATATATATAACTACGGATTTAACATGAGATGATAGCCACGTGCAAAATTTGGATATAAATTAGGGATCTAATATGAGAGGCTAATCAAATTTCTTCACATGCAAAAATTTTTAGAATAAAAAATACAATGTGTTATTTTTCATTATTTAAATTGTATTTTTGAATGCTAAATAAAGTATAGATAACACCAAATAAAAAATTTAAACATTTTTTCTATACATAGATATATATGAAGAGTATATATAAGACAAAACAAAATTATTAATCCTAAAAGCTTAATTTTTTCTCTCCATATATGATGTTGATATCAACATAAATTAGTTAACATAGATTTTCAAATAGTTTATTTAAATTTCTAGTTGAAATATTTTTGAAAAGTATAAGATTTAAACATCTCATTCACATATTTCTTTTATTCTAGTTACTTTACATCATATTAATTTTTCCTAATTAAAGAAGACATTGTTTTCCTATTTAGAACATAATTTCGTTTGTTTTTTTATGGACATACAAACTTACACATCCACTGAGCCTCTGTGCCCTTTAACATTATCAAACTTAAAATAGAAAACATTTTATTTATTAATACAAATCCATTTTAAATACTAGAGAGATCCAATTTCTTCAAGTGCAAATTTTGCATATCAAACTTAAAATAGAAATTATTTATTTATTAATACACATCTATTTTAAATACAAATCTAAATCTAACATTGAAGGATCCAATTTCTTCAGGTGTAATTTTTTTTATCAACTTACATTAATTAAAAATTTATATAAATATTTGATTTTTAATTTTAATTTTTTTTTAGATTTTTGTTTAATTTTTATCTTAGGATTACACGATAAAATTAGCTTTGACATATCAAAATTCAAATAGAAAATATTTTATTTATTACTACACACTTAAATATGCATTATTCAAATACCCATATATAATATTTTCCCTGTGGCCTTTATCTCAAGAGTTGAATAATTACAAATCGCATTAAAGTTCCACAGCTATGACATCAGACATAGGCATAACGGGTATTCAAATCTACGTGCACTTAAAATCGTGCCGTTGAAGGAAAATTCACCATCAAACTAGTTTTTTTTAGCCCTGTAGCTGTTAATTGGCATAGTTGTTCACGAAAATGGGCAATGACAAACATATTTTCCTCTTTATTGATGGAGACCCGTGTAATATTTATTTATTTATTTATTGGAGTTCACTCTCTTGAATTTATTAAATTATTATAATTTTTTTTGTTTTTAGTGAATGTTGTTGAAGTGTAATGCTTTGGGAAATGTAAATATTTTGTAAAGACAAACTGAATTTTCAGTGTTGTTATCTATTTAAATTTAATAATATTTTAATTATTTAAAATGATAAATGTTTTAAGCATCAACAGCATTGGTAACTTCTCAAGAGGAAAGTTAGAAAAGACAGTTGTTAGAAATGCAATGGTAACTACCTCCCCTCACTGGAAGGGCTTCCAAAGAAAAGGAAGAGAGGGGAGGGAAAATGTCGATTGAAAGGAGAGGCAGGAAGAAGGGGAAAATGGCTAAGTCTCGTGATGACCACATAGCCATGCCTGATGTGCGAGCAACTTGTTGAGGACATTGATCTTGCAAGTGAGCTAGGGGGAGATTTTCGTCCCGAAAGACGAATTTCAAGGATGGGAGGTAGATTGGGAGCGGGAGAACAGAGATAATCTCATCTTTTGGAATGTTACACAAGCTACATTAGCACAGGTAAGTGGACCATAACACTTAGAAAACATTCTGAAGTATCAATGAGGTAGATAATGTTAGAATGTTTGCACTGTAATGATATAATGTCTAAGACCTAAGAAAACCGAAGAAGTTGTTTCATACTTTGTGCCTCATTTAAATACAAAACTGATAGAAGACATCCTAAAAAAAACGTGCAGTTGATGGACAATCGCTCTTCTGCTATGCTAAAAAGAAAAGAAATGCTCCACTAAAAGAAGAGAAGTTAACTAAAGTTGGACCACTTCCAGTATAGTAAGGATTGCATGAGAAAGTGATGCAAGAAAAGAATATTGAAAACAAGAGAAACTTTTGATACACATAGTTCGATATAACGTCATGAAACTTGTAAAAAGGAAATACATTAAACTAGAAAACATTTCAACCTCAACAAGACTTTCTTAGATCGACTCATAAATAAATTAGGCAATATTCTTATTTTTTTTAAAAGTCAGATTGAAGTGGAAACAAGGAAATAATTTCTAAAAACCAGGTTCTAGTCATAATTCCGCAATAGAGAGTTGAGCTAGTTTTCTTGCAAAGAAAAGAACGCAACCTGATGTGTATCCAAGAACCTGAGTGTGAGGACTCAGGTCCAAACCATGTCACTTGTCACAACAGAATTAAACTGATAAGGATTACTCATCTAAATTGTTTAAAAAGCATGGTTTTCCCTCGATTCTGGGTGGATGAGTTTCCAAACCCCAACTATTTCCAAACCCCAACTATAAACAACCCTTCAAACATCAACGGAGGTAATTCCAGCGAAAATCACAAGAAGAATTAGCAAATGAATATATTGTCCAATAATCGAGATGATTTGCTAAACGAAAACCCTCTACAGAATAGCATAGCCAGAGGGACACAAAGAAAATAACATTCGAAAGGACAACAACATATGGTAGCACCGCATAAGTTTAGAAAATGTACTCTGTGGAACATAACCCACTAAGAATAATTCAAGATACACAAATTATGCCAATTTATTACACATTAAATAAGATTAAGAGCGTAAATGTCTTCCATTGCTAAAATTTAAAATAGAAAATTGTCTTACTGTAGATAACTATTACAATTATAGTGTTGGCGAGTGTGGCTCAAAATATTAGAGGTGAAATCCCCTTAAATTTAACCAACTTCTTACAAAAGGAACAAGATATGACTCAAGCCTTTGGACCAAAACCATAGGGGCATTGCCTCTTCATAAGAATACACTTAACATTTACGAAAATACGAACATTTAACTGAGAGAATGGCTAGACTATGCAGGAAGGGTGAATCACCTCCTTCCACAAAAGAAACTAAAAGGAATACAACATGTTGCAAGACAAACCAGGACGAAAAACCTCATACCTAGTGGAAACCTCAGAGGCATCACTATTCCTGGAAATATCCACTCCCATCTAGTAGAAAACTCGAAATAAGAGCGGGATGTACCTACGAGAAACCACCACAAAGAGGTTAAGTAATCAGAAAAGTTCTTAAAAAAGAACTTAGTCTACTATGAGGAAAGGGTTTTACCATTGTTGGAATAAAGAGAAAATGAAAACATGAAACTATCCAGCTGTAATATTACTCGGAATACCAACTCTGGCAGTGAGGACAAGTATTGGCACTTCGAGCACCATCCAAAATCTCCACAGAGTTCTGGTTTGAAGCGGGAATGTGACCATTGTTGGAAGTAGTAGACCAAGTAGAAGACATGAGCAAAGACGGACGAATGAGACCTCAATTCAACACCAAGGCTAGTTAATGTTCAAGGAACCAACACTGGCCATTGGATCGCGCAACATGCATTAGCACCATTGGTACAAGAGGAATCCGAAGGCGACAGCTGAGGTTGGTCAAGACTACCCATGCCACATACAATGGATAGTGCAAGCAATTAATGAATCATCAGAGTTATCTAGAACCAAATGCAACTAACCAAACGACTAAAGGACATGTAATCCACAAGTCTCAATGTGCATAAGAATTACATACAATCCCACGGTCTAGATTGATTTACTTCAACAGTGGAGTCATGTCACATATGTGCAATGGTACAACCTCCTAAGTATATGAGTTAATGATTATGTTTGGTAGAAATTGGGGGTAAATCCATTAAACATGATTTATATTTTATGTGTTTACATAATGTTACATTTTTTTTTAACTAGGTACATGACAAGTGGTGTCAGAGCCAAGTTTTCAAAAATTGTGGCCTTTGGAAAATTAGTGAAAAATAGATACAATACAATTATTCTTTTTTCTTGTTGTTTAAAAAAAAAACAGTTAATGAATTAACCCTTCTTCTATTTCTCTTTTTGTGCTAAGAACAACAAAACAAGCTACAACCAATATGAGAAGAGAAAATAGTGTTTTGCACAGGTTTGTGGAGGGTCAAGGATCTGCAATAGGCCTTAAAACTAACCTAGAGTTACAGGTACAACTTGGAGAGGAGGCTTGTAATATGAAGCTTGCAATATGAGAGACGATATAGGAGTTAAAAAATGAGATGGCCCCATTGCAGGAGGATAACACGAGGTTAACTGTGGAATAATAAAGGATTATAAAGAGCCTATCTGACAAGTAGAATTGGCGCTCGCTGAATCCCAGCCCTCAGCAGTAAAGAGCATGAGAGGAACAGGGATACCACACAGAGGAGGAAGAGTTAGAAGGAAGGGAGGAAAATTGAGAAGAACGGTTTGATAATGCTTTTCAACAACAAACATCGAAGAGGCAGTGGATAGAATTGAAAGGGGAGTTTTGTAAGATAAAACTATAGTTACCCAACTCGAATTTGAATTCGAATTCGAATTCGATGATAGAGAATTTTCTATCTTATATATCTTTTCCATGCGATTATAATTCTATATATATATATATATATATATGAACCATCATTATATTTCAAACTTTAACGCCCGTGAATATCGGAAGTGACAGCCCACTCCAACCGAAGTGGTCGAAAGATTTGAGCCCACAGTATGGATTTCGAATCGAACGAATTATTCACGGCCCCGAACTGAATCAACAAATTTACGATTTTTTTTCTCGGTACAACCGAACTTGTTAACTATAGATAAAACTTCCACACTTTGACGGAGAGTTGGAGGAGGCAACCAAGGCTTGGTTGATTAATATGAACAAATACTTTCAGCTATATGAATATGATCACAAACTTAAGGCACGACCAGCGATTTTCCAATTGTAGGGGAAAGCCACCTTGTTGTGGGAAGGAGTTAAGATTGTATGAGGGGTAAGTGAACAAAATATAACTTGGGAAAGATTTCAAAAATATTTGAAGGAAAGACACTTAACCGAATGATTTTATGATGAAAAGGCAAGGGAATTCCATGACCTGCAACTTGGGTAGCAAACAATGGATGATTTTATCACTTGATTTACCTCATTGCTCCATTATGTGTCTTACATACATGAGGAGGAGACTAAGGTACAATGGTTTTTCAGTAGCTTACCTTTGGCCATGAGGGAAAGAATTGAGTTTGATAACCCAAAAATGATGGATGAAGTGATACAAAAAGCCAGGATTTCTTATCAGCAAAGTAAGAAGAAGGGAGAAATCCTAGGAAAAAAGTGGATTGATAAGAGAAGTAACAAGATGGAAACAAATAGTAAAGGAAATCACAGCAATGTTAATAAAGGATTTGCCAAGGGGTGAAACAACATAAATATACAGAAGAACCCGCTGAGATTAAAGCCACCCATTGAGTCTAGAATCGGTGAACAATCTAGAAAAAATGAAAATGAAGGAACAACACGGCCTCTAGTACAATGTTGGGGCTGTGGTGGACCTCATTATGTTAAAAATTGTCCTAAACGAAAGGGTACTGAATAGGTTTCCCATATTTGTAAAGCATCTATAGTTGGCGACGTGGGACATAGTATACCAAGGATTAATGCTGCTCTAGAAGATCGTCAGGCAGAGTACCAGCTAACCATGGTTGAATTTGAAGGTAATATCTTTGATTTCACTGTAATTGTTTTAATTGATTCCAGAGCTACGTTAAGTTACATTAGTCCTAAGGTTGTGGAACAATGTAAGTTACAAACTGTCAAATTTAAAGACCCTTGGATAGTACAACTGGCAATAGGGGCAAACACACATGTGTTAGCTAAGGTCAATAACTACCCTTTAGAGATAGCAGGACAGGAGGTGATGGTAGATTTAAAAGTGCTTCCCCTTGGTTTGTATGATGTGTTGATAGTTATGGACTGGTTAGAAAAATACCGGTCCATTACAAACTATAAAACAAAGACTATCTATTACAAGGATGAGCTCAAAGACAAGCAACAGATGCAAGGTATTAGGAGGCTAGTGCAGATTTGACCAATAACCACCTCTCAGTTGGAAAAATATATTAGGAAATGATGTCAGATTTATGCCATCCAAGTGGGTTATGCCAACTCAAAAGATAAAACAACCACATTGGAGAGCATTCCAGTGATACGAGAATTTGCTTATGTGTTCCCAGAAGAAACACCAAGACTGCCACCCAAGAGAGAAATAGGTTTCACCATCGAATTGGTGCCAGGGGCAGTTTCGATATCTCAAGCTCCTTACAGAGTGAGCACACCATAATTGACAGAGTTAAAGATGAAATTACATGAGCTGTTGGACAAAAATTACATCCGCCCCAATGTGTCAACCTAGGGAGCCTCAGTGTTGTTCGTTAAAAAGAAATATGGGACCCTTCATATGTGTATGGACTATCATCAGTTGAATAAATTGACAATCAAGAATAAATATCATTTACCCCATATTGATGAAATTTCTAATGAAGTAAAAGGGGCGACGACATTTTCAAAAATTGATTTACAATCGGGGTATCACCAAATTAGAGTTAAAGAGGAGGACATAGCCAAAACTACCTTTAGAAAACAATATGGACACTATGAGTTTGTGGTGTTACCCTTTGGTTTAACAATCATCCCTGCAACCTTTATGTACTTAATGACCAATGTATTTCATCACTATTTAGACAAGTTTGTGTTAATTTTTATCAATGATATACTAACATATTCTCGGAATAAGGAGGAACACAAGCATCTCAGGTTGGTGCTACAAAGTCTTCAAGAACACCAGTTATACTCCAAGTACAACAAGTGTGATTTTTTTAAGGAACAGATACAGTACTTGGGACATATAATCACTAAATATGGGATTGTTGTGGATCCTGAAAAGATAAGGACCATAATGGAATGGTCATTGCCAAAGGACATGGCAGACATAATATCCTTCACGGGGTTAGCAGGTTATTACAGGCAGTTTGTGGAAGGATTTTCGAGAGTGGCTTACCCTATCACTTCTTTGTAGAAAAAGGGAAAGATTTTCAAATGGACCGCAGAACGCCAAAAGAGTTTTGAACAACTCAAGCATCTCCTCACCACCGCACCTATTTCAAGCATAGTCGATCAAAGTATAGACTATGTGGTGTGTACATATGTGAGTAAGGGGTGGGAGGAGTATTGATGAGGAAGGAAAGGTAATCAAATATGGGTCAAGAAAATTAAAATAGCATAAGCAGAAATATTCCGCTTACGATCTGGAGTTTACGGTTGTCATTCATGCTTCAAAAATGTGGTGCCATTATGTTATGGGAATTTTTTTTTTTATTATTGATGGACAATCATAGTCTGACTAATCATTTTAGTTAGCCCACCTTAAATGCTAGGCAAGCACAGTGGGTATATTTTTTAAGTGGCTTTGATTTCGAGATCAAACATTTAAAAGGGAAAGAGAACTGGGTAGTAGACGCTTTAAGTCGAAAATTACAATGTCTCTATGAGATTTCTCGCAGCGAAGGAAAAAATACCTTCAAAGAAATAATTAAAAAGGTAGCAGAACAAGATGCAACATATTAGAAAATAGGACAACAAATGTAGCATTCAACCATCAAAGAAAATCAATAAGGATATAGTATGGATGCTGCTGGAATGTTGTATTATAAGAAAAGGTTGTATGTGCCCAATCAAAACATCATTAAAAACTTGATTTTAGATGAATTTCATAAAAGTCATTATTCTAAACACCCGGGATATTAGAAAATGATCACTGCACTCTAGAAATAATATTATTGGCTGGGAATGAAAAGAGATGTGGCTGAATACTTAGCACGCTATCTGGAATGCCAACAAATTAAAGCAAAACACCAGTACTCTGCTAGGTTATTACATCCATTACCCACTTCGGAATGGAAATGGGAAACCATCTCTATGGACTTGATAAGACGTTTACCCAAATAAAAAAATAACAACGATTCTATCATGGTGGTGGTGGACAAGTTAACCAAATCAACACATTTTATACGAGTGCAATCTACTTACAAACCTATGCAGATTCCCCGTATCTTTATGCAAAATTTTTTTAGACTGCATGGGTTACCAAAAACAATAATTTTTGACCGTGATGTAAAATTTACATCGACCTTCTGGAGAAATCTGTTTGGAGAATTGGGAACTCAACTGAATTTCAATACTGCTTATCATCCTCACACTGATGGACAAATAGAACGAGTGAACCAAGTTGTTGAAGACATGCTAAGAGCATATGTGATGCAGCAACCAACCAAGTGGGAAGAATATCTACACTTGGTTGGGTTTGTGTACAATAATGGCCATCATACATCTTTGCAAATGAGCCCGTTTGAAGTGTTGTATGGCCAAAAGTGTCGCACACCCTCAAGCTGGAGTGGACCCAAAGAAAAACTGACGTTGGGTCCCAAAATGCTTAAGTAGATGGAAGGAATGGTCAAGAAAGTACGGTCCAATCTTAAGGCAACACAAGACAAGAAAAATAATTTTGTTGATCGGAAAAGGAAGTTTAAGGAATATCAAGTAGGTGAGCATGTGTATGTGAGAATTCAAGCAAAGAGGAGCACATTACAATGGAGTGAGAGCACCAAGTTGCCACCCCGATTCTGTGGACCTTTTCAGATCTTAGCGAGAATTGGGCCGGTGGCATACCAACTCGCTCTGTCAAGTGATATATGGGTCCACAACGTCTTCCATGTATCGGTATTGAAGAAACATGTTTATGATCATAAGCATGTAATTAGCTGGTAGGATATACAGGTAAGAAATATCTCTAGTAGACCAATTTGAATGTGGCTAAAAAAAAACTGACTTAAAATGTTGTTTGTTTTAGGTCGAGCTGGAAGGAGAAATCTTGGTTGAGCCAACGGGGTTCCTCGATCAGAGAGAAGGAACACTGCAGAAATGAGCCATCACTCAGGTTAAACTGTAGTGGCAACACTTTGGGCCAGATGAGGCCAGCTGGGAGGATGAACAACTCATGAGAGAATCTTATCCAGGGTTGTTCATGGCCAAAAAACATCATGATGATGTTTGATTTCAGGAGGGGGAGATGAAATTCCCCTAGGGAAATGTAAAGATTTTGTTTTACCACTGTAAAAGACAAACCGAATTTTAGTGTTGTTATCTATTTGAATTTAATAATATTTTAATTATTGAAAATGAGAAATTTTTTAAGCATCAATTGAACTGGTGAATTCTCAAGAGGGAAGTTAGAAAAGAAAATTGTTTGAAATACAACCCTAACTACCTCCCCTAATTGGAAGGGATTCCAAAGAAAAGGAAGAGAGGCGAGGAAAAATGTGCGATGTAAGAATAGGCAGGAAGAAGGGGAAAATGGCTAAGTTTGGTGATGACCAGATAGACATGCACTATGTGCGAGTGACTTGTTGAGGACAATTGTCCTGCAAGTGAGCTAGGGGGGAGATTATGGTCCCGAAAGATGAATCTCAAGGATGGGAGGTAGATAGGGAGTGGTAGAATAGAGGTAATCCTAGCTTCTGGAATGTTACACAGGCTACAACAGCATAGGTAAGTGGACCAAAACACTTAGAAACGATTTTGAAGTATCAATGAGGTAGATAATGTTATAATGTTTACACTGTAATGAAATAATGTCTAGGACCTAAGAAAAATGAAGAAGTTGTTTCATACTATGTGCCTCATTTAAATAGAAAACTCATAAAAGACATCCTAAGAAAAAAACTTATAGTTGATGGACAATCACTCTTCTGCTCTGCTAAAAAGGAGAGCAGTGCTCTACTAAAAAGGAGAGTAGTGCTCTGCTCGATGAAGATTAGTGCTCTGCTAAAAGAAGAGCAATAATCAGCCAAAAGAAGAGCAGCTAATCGAAGTTGGACCACTTACAATATAGTTAGGATTGCATGAGAAAGTGATGCAAGAAAAGAATACTGAAAACAAGAGAAACTTTTGATACACATAGTTCGATATAACGTCCTGAAACTTGTAAAAAGGAAATACATTAAACTAGAAAAAATTTCAACCTCAACAAGATTTTCTTAGATCACTTCGTAAATAAATTAAGTAATATTCTTATTTAAAAAAAAAAGTTAGATTGCGGTGGAAATAGGGAAATAATTTCTAAAGGCTAGGTTCCGGCCATAATTCTGCAATAAAGAGTTAAGCTAGTTTTCTTGCAAAGAAAATAATGCAACCCGATGTGCATCCAAGAACTTAAGTGTGAGGACTCAGGTCTAAACCCAGTCACTCATCGCAACATAATTAAACTTAGAAGGATTACTCATCTAAATTCTTTAAAATTCATGGTTTTCCCTCATTTCCTGGTGGACGAGTTTCCAAACCCCAACTGTTCCCAAACCCCAATGATAAGAAACCCTTCAAACATCAACAAAGGTAATTCCAACTAAAAGTGAAAGAAAAATTAGAAAATGAATGTACTATCAGGTAATCGAGACGATTTGCCAAATGAAAGCCCTCTGCAAAATAGCATAACGAGAGGGACATAAAGAAAATAACATTGAAAAGGACAACAACATATGGTAGCACCACATAAATTTAGAAAATGTACTCTATGGAACATAACCCAGAAAGAATAATTCAATATACACAAATTCTACCACTTTATTACACATTAAACAAGCTTAAGAGTGTAAATGTCTTCCAGTGGTAAAATTTAAAACAAAAAATTATCTTACTGTAGATAACTATTACAATTACAGAATTGGCCAGTGTGGCTCAAAATATCATAGTTGAAGTCCCCTCAAATTTAAGTAGCTTCTTGTAAAAGGAACAAGATATGACTCAAGCCTTCGGGCCGAAACCAGAGGGGCAGCAGCTCTTCAAAAGAATACACTTAACATTTACCAAAATACGAACATTTATCAGAGAGAATGGCTAGACTACACAAGAAGGTTGAATCACCTCCTTCCACAAAGGAAATTAAAAGGACTGCAACATGTTGTAAGAAAAACCAGGGTTGAAACCCTCATACCCGGTGGAGACCTCGGAGGCATTCCTATTCCTGGAAAGCTCCGCTCCCAACTGGTAGAAAACTAAAAACAAGAGTGGGATGTAGCGATGAGCAACCACCACAAATAGGTTAAGTAATCGAATAAGTTCTTACAAAAAAACTTAGTCTACTGTGAGAAAAGGTTTTTACCATTATTTCAATAAAGAGGAAACAAAAACAAGAAAGTATCGAGCAACAATCTTACCCGAAATACCAACCCTGGTAGTGAGGACAAGGATTGGCACTTCGAGTGCCCTTCAAAATCTCCATAGAGCTATGGTTTGAATCAGGAACATGAACACGGTTGGAAGTAGGAGACCAAGAAGAAGACATGAGCAAAGACAAATGAATGAGACCTCGCTTCAGCAACAAGGGTAGTGAAAGTTGAAGGAACCAAACCTGGCCATTGGATCATGAAAACAGGCCTTAGCACCATCGATACAAGAGGAATCCCAAGGCGGAAACTGAGGCTGGTTAGGACTGCCCATGCCACGTACAGTGGATAGTGCAGGCAATTAATGAATCATCAAATTTATCCAGAATCAAATGCAACTAACCAAACAGCTAAAGGACATGTAATCCACAAGTCTCAATGTGCATAAGACTTACATACAATCCAACACTCTAGATTGATTTACTTCAACAGTGGAGTCATGTCACATATGTGCAATGGTACAACCTCATAGGTATTATGAGTTAATGATTATGTTTGGTAGAAATTGGGGGTAACTCTGTGAAACATGATTCATATTTTATGTATTTACATAATGTTACAATTTTTTTTTTAACTAGGTACATGACATGAGGGTTCAAAATATTGGCCCCCTAAATCATTATTGTGATTAATCTGGAAGAGTTATTATTTTCAATATGAATCACAAAAAATCTGATTTCTAAAATATATAACTTTTGAAAATATTGTTAATTATTTTTTGTCCAATAGACTTTTTTATTGACTTGTTTAACTTTTACCATCTTTGACCAAGGAAAACTATTTTTATCTCTTTCTCCTTGCACTTATATAATCCCATTAGCACACTTTTCTAATTACTCTTCCTTTTTCCTTCCCTATGGGTAGGTGGAGAGTCTGTTTAACGGCAGTGTTGTTGTTCCACACTAAGAAAAGAGATATCTAGAAATATCAAAATTATAATTTTCATAATTATAAAATATTTTTAAGAAATAATATAAAATTTTAAGTTATTTTGATCATATAATTGGGTTTTAAGCTAAATATTTCTTATTATTCTCTAAGATAGTCTAACTAACAAATAATATGACTAATAATGACTAATAATGTCATTAATCACGCCATTTGATTTAATTTGAAAAACATTATTATTCACAATATGGATTACATAAGTCTTCAAGATAAAATGCCTTTTTTTCTTGTTCATTTCTCCAGTGAATTTTGCCAAAATATAGTATAGATTTTTAAAAATAATAAGTTTAAGTTGTTTAAGTTATAAATTTACAGTTCTCTAGGCTTTCTGAGAAGGTTAATCCATTTATGCATTAAAAAATGCATTTTAAACAACAAGAAATCACATTGTTACATGAGATTATATCACTAATTTAAGAGAAAACAACATTTTATTTATTAATTATCTTCTCATAATTAATAAATTACAATATTTAAAAAAAATGTTTATATTTATAATATTTAATAAATATAATTTATAATTTTATTCTGTATTTATATTTTATTAAATTAATAATTATTTTTAAAATAAAATATATGATATCTACTTTTATTATTATTATTATTTTAAAACTATTTTAATGTTGCTAATACATTTCAATAATATAAAATTAATAATTAACTAGAAAGAAAATCATTAAACTTTGAATTGTAAACCTTTATACTAGAAATGCCTTAATAGAATTGTCCTCCAAATCTTATATCGCTTGGATTTTAATAATATAAAATTGATTCAATTTATTTATTTTGAAACAATAATGACCGAATGACTAAACATGAGCCGAGATGCCCCACGCTGACAACCATGGCACCACCTACTCCTTGAGCCTAATTAATATAGGACAAGCATGTCATTTCAAGGAATCGAACATGGGTGGTTAGGGAGTTAACAACCCATCTCAACTACTTGGTATAGCCTTAATTAATCAAATATGTCCATGCCTATCAATAATATAAAGGAAATTCAATTTGTTAATATAATCAATACAATGATAATTTAAATTTGTTGTGTGTAATGGATTTGGATTCAATAAGTGATATTCTTATATGCGATATTTCTAAAATGAAAATTTGATATTAAAATAGTTTGTTTAAAACCTTGATTGTACATATAATATAAGAGTTATCATTTTTTTAAGCGAGGGTTTATGGTTTTCGTATTTATGTGGTTTACATTTCTCATGTACACATCCCTTGAAGAATCGCTAATAGATTAGTCCTCTGACCCCTTAGAAGGGATTAACATTTGGATATCCCATTATCCTTAAGTCATTTGTGTCCTTGTGTCAAGTGGTGCCCTTCTCATTTGGTTTATTCTTACTTATGACAACCTCCCATTTGTGGCCTAAATCTCCACCATAATTCTTTGATAATGGTCGCGAGCCCTATAATTCATTCCAATATGTTGAATGAAAGGGTGGTACAACCCTCTTAATCATTACATATAGCAATGTCTAATCAGAAGATTAGCAATATGGCTACAAAGTTATATAGAATTATCCATCCTCCTCTGATATCTTCCCCGTCAGTTACCACCTTTAGATCCTTGCCCATGGGAATCCCTAATACATTCATTTTTTAGTAACCCTATGGCTCCATCACAATTAGGCTCTATCAAAAGAGTCCTTTCCTGCAAAAATTTGAGTGGTAGAGATCTAGCAAAGTAGCTATCTAACTAGCTGTCGCCAAAAACTAGTTTGGTTAATGTTATGATCAAGAATATTCATAAGTGAATAAGAGAAAGATGGTAGTGAAATATCCCTTTTGGAATATTTGGCTAAAATAATGGTGATTTCATCACAACAAAATCAAACTAGAAAGTACATGCATAAAACAACATAAATTTACACTACTTTTTGCTAGCAATATTTTTAATCTACAATATAGCCAAGAAAATAAATAGTATTGATAGTGTGACAAGTTCATGAAATTTTTGTAACATTGTAAATAACCAGAAATGTTGAACACAAGAAAAACATATTTAATCTCAATTTCATTATATTAACGATAAACAGGAGTATATGGAAATATGAAATAGGTTGAAATAGTTGAGAATCTCGAACAACTACTACAAACTACGTCCAACCTAAAAATCTATTCGTTGTAGCACTAGACCTAGCCTCTCAAAATGAAACTGCAACCAATAAGCACTCCTGTGAATTCTGAATGAATTCACTGAGGGGAGAGAACTGTTCTCACCCACTCTCACTGAAATCACCCAAGGGTTTCCATCCTAGGGTTACTTCTAAAGTTGGGAACTCTCGGTTCTCCAAACCTCTCGACAAGAAGAAAAATATTCAACTCAAGGATGTCCCAAACGATCTCCTCCTCCTCCTTTTAAAGACTCCTTAGATAGATCTCAAAGTCTCTAAAAGGATCTTATTTTGATTATTTAATATTAGTATAGAAAATCCTTTTTTACTCAATCTAAGTGACTTTTAATTTATTTTATTTCACTACATCACTTTTCACCATTTTTCCTTCAATTAATTATTTTCCCCTATTTTAATTCAATAAAGTAACTAATTAAAGTCAATTTTAATGTGGGAAAATGGTCAACCACCCACCATACTCTCTATGTCCACTTGAAATCACTTCTAAACATCAAATCATCTATACATTCCTATTCCATTTCCAACAAGCTATTACACCAAGGGACTCCATCAAATATTCCTCCCTGAATGCCACCTCAACCATAATTAATTAAGTCAGACCCATTAATGATTCTTCCTTTTGAAAGTTGTCGGAATGCAATGAACAAAAGGAAAATTGTGTTAATGACATTATATGTCTGTAAAACCCCCTCCTAGGTCTACCCAAAGAAACCATACCAACCTAGGTAAACATGAGGAGTGATGCTACTACAATGAGATTCAACTTACTATGTCACCTTAAGGAAGTGGAATCAATGGAACTTCACATACAATCATCTAACATCATCAAAAAAACCCTCAGGAGACAAGTCAACCACTCATACAACCTGTCCCTAGGACCCACTATTATTTTGCAACTCTTAGGCCATAGTTGCTCTCATGCTATGGGAAAGGGAGCAACCAGAAACCCAAAGTCACTCTCACAGGACTACCTTTCAGCTACAACAAAATTGTTAGTTCTGTGATAGTGACCTTGGGAATTAAGGCACTATTTTAGCCCAGAATGATGGCCTCCACCCAAAACCTAATGTAACTTCCATAATTCATTAAAAACATGATAACAACGTTTATTAATAAAAAATGACCCTCAGGACTAGGCCTGAGCATCCCCAATCGGGTCTAACACTTTATCAAAAAATTGGCATCAATGCACCCTCTTGGAAATAATACTAAGAGGGGGGGTGAATTAGTATTAGTCAACTCAATAATTTTTCATTTCATACTGAGATTTATATATGCTACTTTGATGAAGGTAACTCACGTGTACATGCAACTGCCTTTAAAGCAACCATCGTATATCCATTAAACTTATGATTCAGTTAATTCACCATATGTTCATCTTTAATCAATGCATGAGTAATTCAGTAACCATATAAATAGTAACCATGTGCAGTAATAATAGAATAAACCATCACACATAAGCAACACAAATGAGCACAAATATTTAACGTGGAAACCCAATGCGGGACAAAAACCACCTGCTGCTATCTTCTTTTAATTTAAGAAAAACCTTATTACAATCTTGTACTAGTGCAGACTCATACGAGTACGCAAGCTCCCACCTGCAGAAGGCTACAACCTTCTCTCGTTGTCTACTACTACTAGAAAGGAGCTACAACCCCCTAGCTCTTGTACTAGTCAATCTGTTTACTAGTATGTAGGCGATGACCTATATAAGGCTCCAACTTTCACACATTTTCTAGCTGCTACTAGAAGGGAGCTCCAATCCCTTGGCTCTTGTATGTGATGATCCATTTACTAATATGTAGGCGCTAGCCTACAAAAGGCTCCAACCTTCACTCATTTTCCAACTACGACTGGAAGGGAGCTCCAACCCCTTGGCTTTTGTACTGGAAGATATGTTTACCAATACGTAAGCACTGGCCTACATAAGCCTATGACCTTCTCTCTTCCTCCAAGCACCACATTTCATAAATTTTAAGACTGGATACTCCTGGAACACGAAACCACAATCTAAAGGTTTCATTTCATCCAGTTTTCACACTAGACCCATCAACAACACTAAAGTTCAAAATAAATCACCACTGTAATACAATAAATCATTGAAAACCTATCATCACTAAAGCAAATAACAATCAATCAATCTGAATATTCAAAACACTATCGCCAAAATACAGTCACAAGAACACAAAATACAACCTAAAATTCTACATCATCAACCATAACCAACTGCAACTTCAAATATCATATTGCATAATGTATACATTACTTAGATGTGATTAGCCAGCATGTATATGTGCTTTTATCAATGTGAACCAACTTACAGATCTTCAAATACTAACTTAAAAACTTAACAGCTATTCGAGGCTTTAGTCATACCTGGATCATAACATTTACTTAATAAAACATGTGTCAGTATTCAGATCTAGACTATCCATGTTCAGACCACATAATGATAATTCATTTTAGGCCTTATGATCACGATCCATCATCAATCATCAACCACATAGGTGCATCCTTAGTTTAGATCAACCAAAGCATCAGAAGCCCATAAATTGCATATTTTCTTTTGATCTCACTCTTCAAAAGATATTCATTACTTTCACACCTTGGCCTAATGATCTTTTCCTCCTTGTATACTTAGACATTTTATGAATACCTCAAGCCAAAACCACATAGGACCAATACCTTTGACCAAATACCTAGGGTCATTACCTCAGACCAAATACCTTAGACCAATACCTTGGACCAAAATACCTTAGACCAAATACCTTGGACCAAAACCTTTGTTTTCCAACATGTACATGATTTTCCTCCTCTGGGAGTGTGTGTATATGTATACACTCCTTTTGTTCTATTAACCCTCGTGTATATGTTGCTTGGACAAAGTGAACCTTCATATACTTCTTAAACCACTCTCTTTCTTGAACCTTTGAAGTCTAATCTGTACGTTAACATGTTGCACTATGAACTATCATCTGAGTGAGTTTCCATCAAAGACAACACCCATATCATAATGCCAAGAATATCCTCCTTTGGACATGATGAAAACAACAACATTAAGACACTCTACCCCTTTGACATCAAGGGGAAAGTGCAGACCAAGCTATTCTCCCCCTTTGATATACATTTTGTTGTCCGTGTTCCCCCTAAGTACATGCCGAATTCTTTGATTAAGCTCCCCCTTTGTGCATGATGAGATGCACTAAACTATCCATGCTCCCCCTCAGCACATGCAGAGTCTCAAAAAAATATTTTTCAAAAGAATAACATGACTTTATAACTCAAATAAGTGAGTATGACCTTCCTATCACCAATGACTCATACATGCATCAATCTCCTAACCAAGTGGAATTACAACCAATTTTGACTCATCGACCCAACCAAGTGGGGATATACCAAATGTTTATACATGACTAAAATAGAAATTATTAGATCATCCTTCCCATCCATAGTGGGGTTATAAATTAGGTATTTTCATGGCCTTTACATCAAATAATATACATGACATTTATAACAAGTACCAATAATCTAAACAAGACCATGATTGTCATCAAAAACTATCATATATGAATTGCACCATCAGCATCTTCCAGTAGCATCAATATGAATAGCCTGTATATGTCGATCATCAAAAGAGTCACCTAAATAAAAAAAACTATGTGGATCAAGCAATATAATCATCTTCATGTACTAAGATATTCTAACATAATGCCAAAAATGCATTATTAGAAGCATATGCTCCCCCTGAACTTGTGCCAAATGTTCATTGTCAGATTTGATCATTACAAATATTAGTAAGAATCATCAAGGAATTATCATCAATTAAATATACATCAAATTTTTAATAGCTTATGAGCACCAACGCATTTCCACATATCATCAGCATATTCTAACCATCATCAAACAAAGCAGATAATTGACTAAACCATATCAAACCCCTTTTCCTGAGTTTGTCCCACTGCTTTTGCATCAAACCAACATATATGAAACCGTGCAACTTCAAACTCACGTATATAAGTGAATTGTTTTCATGAAACTTGTGTATGAGATTTAGAACACTAAATTTTCACACTTTTAGCTCCCCCTAAGTCTGTTATGTCTATAAATTGTGCTATGCCACATCCTTCTGACTGTACTTACTTCTTCTTCCATATCTTTGAGAGTGATGATGTTTTGTCCTTTTGGTATGGTTCCCAAAATTTTCTCATGCATTCGTTTCCTATATGTCTAAAATTTCATGCATAACATATTACATGTTTCATATTATTTCTATAATATTCAATGGCTTTGTGAACAAACATCTTGCAAGAAAAAGAATATCCCTTAAAGTAAATAGCAGTTGATGATCTTTCTGTGTGATGGTCTTGAACCATTATACTTGTGCATCTTGCTACAAAATGTCCAAAATTACGACATATAAAACATTTAACATTATTCATCAGAGGAAATAATCGACTATCACTTCCCCAATTAGGAGTAAAAGATTTTCTTTGAAGAATTCATTTCCTTGGTTTTTTATGGGGTTGACCTCTCATCTCCTTGTTGAGCATTTCATATTTTTCATTAGAGTTCCTTGCCTCATCTTGCGAGCTAGATTCACCTTCAACAAAATCATGAAAACCAAGACTAGTTTTGATGGTAGGAGACCTTTGACTACTAAGAATATTATCCAAAATCTTAGTAGTGTCTTGAAATCGTAGCAGTTTATCCTTTTATTCTAATTTACCTTTTAAGATGTTTACCTCAACCTGATATTGCTTTTTCTTCCATATACTACTTCAATATTTCTTCAGCCTTTCTTCCTTCTTCCACTTGATGCCTTAATTTGAGAATCTAATTTTCTTGTTCTTCATCTGCTTGAGGTAGTCCTTCATTCTTCTTATTTTCAATATATTCTTTTAGAGAGAGGATCTTAGCTTCAATACTTTCACAGTAATTGGATTTATCTTTAAGTATATTGATTATTGTACTCATTTCATTTACTTCATTTCTTAATCATGTCACTTCATCCTGTAGCTTTTCACATTGATCATCATTTTCCTTGTACTGCTTTCTTACTTTGTTTCCTTCCTCCAACTGAGCTTTTAATCTGGTAACTTGTTCTTTGAAGGAACACTCCCTTTTGTTAAATAAATCTTGTTGATATATGATTTTATCTGTGAGCCTTTTAACTTTTTCCTCTATGTTTCTTTCATGATCACTTCCAATATCTTCAATATTTCATGAACAAAGAAAAGTATCAGTGGAAGACCAAAACTTTGCACCTGATACTTCTTCTTCTTATTCATGTTCAATCTGAGGTGACTTTGAATTTGAATAATTACTTCCACCTAACAGCCAATTTTTTCTCCTACTGTCATTGTTCCTTTGAGATGTCTTCTTCTTTTGAGGTGCTTTCTTCTTTAGTTTCTTTCCCATTGCTTCTGCGGATCTCCTTCTAGCGATCAAGCATTTGCCAAAGGACCAAATCCGATACCAATTGTTGGAAATAGTACTGAGGGGGGGGGGATGAATCAATATTATCAAACTTAATAAATTTTCATTTCATACTCATATTTCTATACGATACTTCGATGAAGGTAACTCATGTGTACACGCAATTGTCTATAAAGCAACCAGTGTATATCTAACAAACTTATGAGTTAGTTAATTCACCATATGTTGATCTTTAGTTAGTGCATCAGTACTTCATTAACCATATAAATAATAACCATGTGCAGTAATAACAAAATAAACCATCACACATAAGAAACACACACGAACACCAAGATTTAAGGTTGAAACCCCCTGGATCTTGTACTAGCTGATCCATTTACTAATACGTAGGCGCCAACCTACAGAAGGATCCAAGCTTCACTTATTTTCTAGCTACTACTGAAAGGGACCTCCAACCCCCTACTCTTGTACTGGCCGATATGTTTACTACTATGTAAGTGTTGGCCTACATTAGGCTACAACCCTCTCTCTTCCTCGAGGGACCATGTTTCATAAATTTTTAGACTAGATACTCCTGGAACATAACACCACAATCTGAAGGCCTCATTCTATCCAATTTTCATACTAGACCCATCACATCACTGAAGCTCAAAATCAATCACCACTGCAATACAAAAACTCAACTAAAAACCCATCATCACTGAAGAAAATCACAATCAATCGGAATGAAGATTCAGAACACTGTCACCAAAACACAGTCACCAAAACATAGAGCAGAACCCAAAATTCTACATCAACTACCATTACCAACTGTAACTTCAAATATCATATTTCATAATGTACATGCTACTTTGATGTAGCGAGCCAACATTTATACACACTTTTATCAAAGCAAACCAGCGTACAAATCTACCAATACTAACTTAAAAACTTCATAGTTATTCCAGACTTTAGTCATACCTAGATCATAACATTTACAAAACAAAACATGTGTTGGTATTCAGATCTAGACTATCCATGATTAGACCACATAATGATAATTAATTTTAGGGCTTATGATCGCAATCCATCATCCATCATCAACCACATAGGTGCTTCCTTAGTTCAGGTAAAGCCAAGCATCAGAAACCCATAACCTTCATATTTGCTTTTGATCTCACTCTTCATAAGATATTCTTGAATTGCACACCTTGGCCTAATGACCTTTTCCTCCTTATATAGTTGGATCCTTTGTCAATACCTCGGACCGAAACCACTTAGTACCAATACCTTGGACCAAAACCTTGATTTTCCAACATGTGCGCACTTTTCCTCGTGTGGGAGTGTGTGTATACATATATGATCCTTTTGTTCTATTAACCAGTGTGTATACATTTCTTGGAAAAATTGAACCAATGCTTACTTCTTAAACCACTCCTTTTCTTTAATCTCTTGCATCTGATCTGTAAGTTAACCTATTGCACTGTCAACTGTCAACTAAGTGAGTTTCCATCAAGGACAATACCTAATTCATAGTGCCAAAAATCTATAGGTCTAGGATACAAGACAAAGCATAAAGGATTGAAACAACTTATGAAACATAACCAATAGGATCACCTCCTTCTCCATTGAGCTACTACACCATCAATTCGGTCTTGCATCTATCCATTTAACAGTTACATGTAAATATATGAAATGACCATGACATAAACCAATCATTCAACAATGCTTGTAACCAACATAAAACCATATAAATATTAGATATATGATAGTTGTTAAATCCACATATAAAGAAATGTAAAAGTCAGAGAACTTGGCTTTTATCAATCATAGGCAAATTCAACTATGTTTGGGACCTCCATATACCACCCAACCATAGATATGGTCGAACCAAGTATATCTTCCATCAAGTCACACCCTTTCCATATTACAAGCATGAATGTTGGATCTCATATAATAACCAATCCAAGAACAAAATAAGGAATCGAAAGGTTAAAACACCTCCACCCGCACAAAACCTTGTTCACAACAAAATCAATGCTCCAATCGCAACTGAATAGAATTTTGAATGCCATCTAGAATCCATCACTATCCTTGAATAATTTTACATCTCCTTGTCGCTCAAGCTTTACCACAATCTGAACCATATCACTAGGCCCTAAACTAAGACCAGTCTCTTAGGCTTTACCATAATCTAAATCTAGATCACTAGGCCCTAAACAAAAACTTCTCCCTTAGGCTTTACTATGTATCCCACCAAAACCGGTCAAGGGATTCAGAGGCCTTTTAGAACAGAACTTGGGACCACCTCGACCTAGGATTCTAAAATCCATCTATGAAACCAAAGATAAAAAACCAAAATAAACATCCCAACATACCATGGCATCCAGAAAAATGCTAGGCTAGGCTGAAATCCACTATCACAACTAGGCCAAACTATGCCACTGATAGCAAGGGAACCATACACTAACATGAAAATCCATGCATGTTCAAACCAAATAGGAAATCACACATGCAAATAGTTACCTGAAAGTGTTTATGTGGAACCTGCTTCATCCTACTTTCCTTTCCTTGGTCCCTTCTTTCTTTTCCTTTAATTTCCTTGCTTTCCCTTTCCTTTTCTCCAAACTAAAGTGCTTCAAGGAAACTCTAAGAGACGAAGAATGAGAGACAGGGAGAGAATAATGAAAGAGTTCCAAACTTGAATTCACAAAAAGTTAACACTAAGAAACCTACCAACTCATCCTCATAAGCCTTTTTATCATTTAGGCCTCTAGTTTCTCCATTTTCCTCCTCACTTGCAACCTCTAAACTTTTAACATCCTTTTCTCCTAATTTCTTTTATTCTCATAAATAAATCTACCATCAATTCATTTTTTCCTTTTAATGTCTTTGCCTTATCCTTTGCTAATTTCCCCTAGCTAAACACACATCCATTGATGACCAATAGGATATATTTTCCCAACATTCATCTTAGAATACGTGTCCCTTCCTCGTGGTCTTATTTTTCCTTTATTTACATTATTAAAACAATTCTCACTGGGGCTGTTATAGAACGCTCCCCCTTGGGGAACACCATCCTCGGTGTTAAACCACACCAAGACCTCAACAAAACCATTGAAAAGGAAACATACTACCATTGGAGCTTTATAAGTTATCTCATTGCAATATTTAGAATTAATGACCTGCTCAAAAGTAAACATCATTACAACATGACTAGATAACAACCATACCACATATTTTTGCTTTATAACACAACTCATTACAGTATTTATTGTTTTGACATATAGACATATACACATTTTCTAAATGAGAAAATAAAGGGATATGATGCATGTATCAATGAACAAGGGAATCCAGAGGATCCCACCTCCACCCTTAAAGTAATACCATGGTTCACCTCCTTCCCAAGAATTCTAGAATCCACTTTCATATTCAAGCTGCATCCAATGTCCAACACTACAATCCTACGCTACTTGTCCTCTGAGTGAGCATTTATCGGCTCATTGTTCTAGGGTGCACTCCGAATGTGCATGTAATTCGATATAGAAATTCTAATGACACCATGACCTTCCCTTATCTCCTACACAGTCCCTTGAGAAATTGGATCACCCCCTTTTGTGTAGTCACTCAACTTCCAAGTTCCCTAGAATCCCCTATCCCGGGCAATCCATTATTTTGCAAGGATTCCTCACATCAGAAGATACAAAACCAAGGAATATAATTTCCTCAAAACCATCATACCAGTCATAGAATTCTCCTAGAAATCGATGAATGCTACTGGGTACTAGTGTCCCACAATGGCCCTACTCCTAAAGGGTTTTACTAGCGTACTGTTAGATGTTCCAATCCTTTTGTTGTTGCTGCCAATTCTTGCAGTTGGTTTTGGCCACTCATCTAGGCATGTTCATTCAATCTTGTACCTTATTGGTAGTTTTTGAATAAGGTACACTTGCAATCTTGTTCACTTCTTGTAACAACAAGTCAAACTAGCATATTTGACCAAATAAACATTTACAAATATATCACATTAAGTTAGATGAAAACAAAACCATCATAGATCAACATCATAAATCACATGTAACCATCATAAACCAAAATCGTAGATCACATATAATCATCATATACCATAATCATAAATCAGATGCATAATACGACTGAAATAAAATGTTGATACTTATCCTTTCATTAGTCTTTAGCTTCTACCTTTTTCTTTATTCAGTATGCACTTTGGATCGGTTGCTACACCAGACAAAAACCCAGTGTCGTCTCCTTATACATGTGCACATACAGGGAGTGTGCATCACACACATATAGCTACACACATCATATTACCTCATGCAATACATGCATCTACACCGGTGCCATAGGTACCACATGTACACAGTACCACCTATACAATCTGACCACCTTCACAACGTGTGCACGTCATCACATGTGCACAACACCACCTTCACAAAATGTACACAATGCCATATCTGCATTGCACCACTGCACAACATGCACAAAATACCACATGTACACAACATCATGTGCGCAGCATGTGCATGACACCACATGTACATAGATTCACATGCATGACATGTACACAACACCACATGCACATAAGACCATATGTACAACATGTAAAAGACACCATATGGTCACAACACCACTTGTACAATCATGCACACAACACCATATGTACATAGCACCATATGTACAACACACATAAAACACCATATGTACATAGAACCATATGTACATAGCACTACATATCCACCATGTACATGTAATCATCTGTACACAACCCTGCATATCTAATAAGTGTACATCATTGTATGCATATAACCTCTCATATGCATCTTGTACATAACACCATTTATGCCTAGAACTGCATATGAAATATTCACACAACACTATTTGTGTCATCTTTTACCAAAAAATGAATAAACAACATGTAAATGTGTTATGTATACACAACACCTTATGTGAACAACATACTATATGCAACATGTAAAACATATGCACAACAATAGTACCTCACATCCAAAGACACACTATCTTTACCAGGAAACCTTGCTTCCAATATCTTATCCATGCCTATCTGAGCATGTCCCATATCACACTACTTTCATTTCACTTATGTAGCCTTCCACATTACTTGTCATAAAATAGACATAATTAATCACATAATATCGATACATAACCATATTATATTGACATTGCATATTTGTCATGACTACTCCTCTCTATTGATTCCTCATAAGACCACAAACTTCTTCATGTCATTCGCCTGTATAAGCAATCATTCCTCTACAAGAATGATCCGTGAAAACCTTGTAAAATAGTTATGTAGATATATACTTGCCTACATATATAATCATTATCATAAAACAATCATGATGATGTCAAACAATGACATACATACATACATGCATACATATATAAACATCAGCATAATCATAAAATAATTATTGGATAACATAAGGTTGAGATTAAGATAACCTCCTTTATTCATGCACAACCTGTACAATGTTGAGCACAATCATTCCCAACATAGCCAAGGAATATGATACCTTAGATCCATTTAATTTACTTTTTCTAGTTATCTCTCACATGTTTGTACTACCACCATCCATTTAACATTATGGACCAACTAGTCCAATCAACTCTGATAGTCTTACCTTCCACTGTGCTTACTCATACACAGAGATTCATCTTAGTCTTACCTTACATGCTGGGTACCACATGACTCTCCCTGAGCTCCACTAACTTTCCTCTCTCCCAACCAATTCCCAAGACTCAAAACATAAAATGCAACCCAAGAAATAAACAAGAAGATGATCATGAAAGCTGATAATAATAACATGACACGGCAACAAAGTGGCATAACAATGCATTAGACACACGCAAAATCGTAAATCAAGTGCAAAAATAACAAAATACAAAAAGCACAAGATGAACAATAAACACCATCACTTAATCCATATGGTTCCAGTGCTTCCAAAGGAAATCTCAATCGGAGCCTTCTTCAGGGTTAATGGAAATCTCTCTTTCAATGGAACGCCCTACTTAGATGGCCATAAACACATCATGTGAGTGCATAAATAAACATAGAAATACATCAGTTACCTTATATTGTCGTGCCAAGCTTGCTACCTTGCAACTAAACACATCCATGCCATTTGTTAAGGAAATCCAATAATCTTGATAGATCCACATGTAACTAAAGGCTAGTTAATATACTTGTCAAGGACATGTTCTTGAATCTAGCACAGATCCACATAATGTCAACAAAATGAAGGTTAAGAAGAATCCCTCTATGTAAAGCACTCATTCATTTTGAATTAGGGTTTCCAGACATAACCGAACAAGTTCTTGTCCAATTACTTCCTTTCACCCTTTTAACTTGTTGCAATCGAGGCTTATTATGTATTGTTATATCACCCAACTGTTAGTTATATTAACACGTCAACTATAACCTTGTCATGCTAATACCAAGCATGTTTCCTGTAACTTCTCACATATGTCAGCACATGTTCCACGTATCAAAACAATCATATTCGATCAATTCAAAATCAAACTTTATCCAATCTAAGAGCCATGTCATAACCCATAGTCAACTGGTAGTCATCAGTAATAATGATACAACTATCACTTACTACACTTCATGTACATATCAACTCTTTCAACACCTATTATTAGTACAATCATATTAAAACAATATCATTAGAGAACATTCTCATATTATGAAAATCATCAAACATTCAACCCATGAGGAACATATCATGTAAAATAAATTAACTAGATGACATAATCAAACAGTCAAGCACCAAATATATGACATAAGCAAACTCATACCTTACAATATCTTAGGGGAGGTTATCTTCTTTGCACAATCAATCTTGTTAGCATGATATAACTTCACAAGATATCAAATCAAACATAAATAAGATCATAATAGCTGGAATAGTCACTAGCTAACATGTTTACATTATAGCTCATACATAATTATCATTCACACATATGCAAAGTCAATCTATATTAGTACAACACCATATCGCAAATATGTCAACTCATACTTGAATGTATTAACGATAACAATATGCATATGCCAATCCAATCTAGCATGATACATATAACATGAATTTATAAACTCTACAGCCCTAATCATCAAGCTAATTGTTAGTCTCATGAACAACATATAACCTAATCGTCAAGCTAACTATCATATAAAAATAACAAGTTAACTTACAACATACTCATCAACGCATATAACATAATCATTAGGTTATCTAATATAAAAACCAATAGAAATGCATACAAATACATGTTACTGCCATTCTTGACTATCTGACACATGTACATATAACTACACTAAGCAACTAACATCTATCATGAACATAACCATAATATCAGAACATATGTGCATAACACTAATTTATATAAACCTAATGCATATAACAATCACTGGCTTGCATACATGCATGATAAACATACAATACATGTATTAGGATTTTCTCTTGCCTCGAGGTGCAATGCTCGAACTTCACCTTGATGATTTGCATCTCGTTCTTTACCTCATTCAACACATTAGCATAATAACTTACCAATAGCACCCTGATGACATAAATTACGTACCATGACTTTACAAGGCATGTTTGACCTATTATTCATGCCTAACTATAACCAACACCATACATGCATGACCACAACCATTAATCCATTGCACACATTTCCTCATGCAACTATCAACATGCATAACCAATGCTTAATCAACTACACATATGCATAACATCATGTAGTCAAGCATAAGAAATAAATTCTTGTAATCAACCTATAATATTGATGCATGTAATCAAATAACCAAGAATGAAACCCAACATACAAGACTTTAATCAAGTTTCATATACTCATGTAACCGGTCATATACTCCTGACGATGCATTCCATAAAATCAACATCAAGTTCCTCATGACAACCTTACTACAACGATGATTAATCATTATGCAATGGAGCAAGCACATGGAATACAATTGTGAGAGAAACACATGTACCTAACATGTATGCATGACCAACACATTCACCCAAGGGGATTGCAACCATGCTCTGATACCACTCTATAGAATCCCGCCCCATGTCTACATAATGTAACCATGCCAATCAGGTTAAACATGAGGAGATATTCTACTACAATCAGATCCAACTTCTTATGTCACCTTAAGGAAGTGGAATCAATGGAACATCATATACAGTCATCCAACATCATCCACATAACCCTCATGAGACAATTTTCTGTAGGTTTTAATACCATACATAAATTACTTGCATACAAATTCTAAGAATAGAAAATAAACAATGTGAGAGCATAACACATAAAACACATATACACATAGATTTCCCCCTAGGTCCCAAAACTGGGACTACTAGCTTGAATTTTAATTATGTTCCTTTCAATGTTACAATACATATTTATACATACCAAAGCATCTAATACCATCGATTGAAAACCATCACATCCAAAACCATGTGCAAAAACCATGTGCAAAACCATAGGTAGCTCTGCCGAACCTAATATAGGTCCCGTTGTGGCCAGAACCACCACCTTATTAAACTTTTCCCTAGTAGCAATTTTGAATGGGTCCTCTACAGATTGATCTTGCACTCCTCCAAATGATCTATTTTATCCCAAGGATTTTGTTCTCTCCACCAAGCCAAATCTTCAATTTCTAAATGGTTAAGGCCCCCTTAATAAATATTTGCTGCATAGTTCATTCGTAACCCATCCTAGCCCTTTATTCAATCCCTTCATTAGGGGTTTCAATCCTCATAAGTATTCATGGTACATTTATGCCCACACATATAATCACCCCTACCTTTACTATGGTCATTCGTGCACTTAACATGCAATACCTTCTATCGCATCTTTATTCTCTTTTTAACTCTTCACAGGGGAAATGCTTCATAAAACATGTTTAATATACCCGTTTATCACTTATCGCACGTCGCCTTGATCAAGGGAGAAGGATTGTTTATCATGAATAATTGTGATGCGATTAAGTCCTCAATCACATCACTTATCGCAATGGGAAAGACCCAAGGGTTATTCATAACAAAACCACAATGCACCGAATCCACTCGGGTCATTAAGCATAGCATATATAATTTCGGGTTCGAAGCCTCCAATGCATATTCCATATAGGCGGAGCCCAAGATCATATACAAAACAAAATGTGACATTCCAGACCTGTCGTGTTATTAAATATGACCTATATATATATATATATATATTATATATATATATATATATATATATATTATCGAGTTTGACCGAATCACATATCGCAATCGGCAGGGTCCTAGGCTTCCGTACATTTCGATATCCAAATTGGCAGACCCGTTAATATTATTAAATAGAATATATATGTTATTAGATCTACCTCCCCATCGCTAAATCGCTATCAGTGAGGTCTAGCACTTATGAATAAGGTCCAATTCGATGAAGCATACCTGCTAATAACTATGCGTATGTGCTTATAAATTTTGAAATCCGGCCTTGTGGTCAAAAATGGTCTTTTCCATGTATTATTATGTTTTCTATAACATGTCATGATCTATGTCATCAAAGGAAATCTGGTAGGGGTGATATGGCACATGATTTCCCATTGAGATGTGTGATTGTGACTTGGTCACAACACAAAGTTGGCTAAGCTAGGGGCCGATTCTTTCACACTCACCCCTTTTGATATCATTGTGCCTTATCATTTAAAGTTTCAATGATGATGGGAGCTATTCTTGGGTGTTTTTATCATATTTTCATAATCACAGCTGATATGAATTATCTCTACAGGTGAACTCAAGTGGATCTGATAGCAGATAAAGGTGATGTATATCAAGATGACACCTCTGCACCCCGGTTTCAATACTGCAAAAGCATAGTCTACAGAAAGGGGGATGAACCACCACAATGCATAATGAAGGCATGCTCTATGTCAAAAGGGAAGCACAACGCTGATTGACCAAGATGTCACTCCCTACAGATAAACCTCAAGGCATGCTAGATGTGGGATGATGAGCACGACATCTTCAGTTTCCTTTAAGAAATGACATGAAATAATAGCCATCCCACACAAGTGCAACGAAATGATATGTAGTCATTCTCTGTCCCTCCCCTTGGAAGTAGAATGCTCTAGCGAAGATGACTTTGACGTGTTAAAAACATCACTGACCATTATCCTCTATATTTTCAGATCTGTGTAATGAAAATAAAGGAGTTGAAAAGTTACGGACAGAGTCATTTTGAGTTGCATAATTATTACCTCTGGATACGAGACAAGCGATTTTTTTTTGGAGAGAACAAATTTCATCAATTATTAATAAAGAAAGACTTCTTGGTTCAATGAGGAGCCTGCATTTTAAAATTGACTTCCATCCCCTGTTTCGTGTATTGATCAGGATGTTGTTGCTAGAGTAAGTGCAAATGTATATTTCCTTTATTTGTGCATATTGTTAACTTAAAGTTCATGGTTAAACCTGGTTATTTGAATATGATTCAGAATCATGGTAATATTAGGAAAGGTTGTTGATTCAAAACTATGTTAGACATCAGTTGTAAGCTTTTCTTCCGTAAAATGGAATGTGTATTCTTATATGAATGATTGGATTGCAATTAAGAATCAATGTATCTTGTGTGAACTAGTAATTGATTCATTTAGACTTTGAAATCATATATGATGTTTAACCTCTCTTTATCATGCTTCTATAGGATAGATTAAGATAGTTAGGACTAGATTTAGAAGTAGTGTAGATAGGATTTAATACTTAGTGGTTAGCCATTTTATTTTGTTGGTTTAATTGAATTCTTCTTCCTTGAATCAATCTCTCAACACCTATTACAGTTCAAGGGGTCCCTTAAAACCCATTTGGACTAGCCATCCCAAAAGAAAGCAGGCCTAATTGGAGTGCATGATCGGGTTAGTTCCCCATTGTTGATATAGAAAAAATTCGCCATGTCAACAGATCCAAAAAAAAATTCCAAGGGGCACTTCCTTGGACCTTGTAAAGTGGGGGTAACCACCCCCCTTGACCCCCTCACTATGTAGTGGGCACGAAGAAGGGGGGCTCCATGGAAAGAATATAACACAACCCAACATTCTCACACTTGTTGTTTTCGTTCCATAGGGGGCCACAGGAGAGCATAATCATTTATCCAGCCCTAAAACACCCATTTTTTCTCTACACCAAGACAACTTCTCAAAGCTCACACATTTTTTCAATGCATCTACAATATTCTTCAAAGTGACCACCTTTACCAGCAAGACCTTTTTTTCGTCTATCATATCCCTCAGAAAATGATACTGAACATCAATGTGCTTTGTATTTGAATGGTAAGAATGGTTCTTTGCCTATAAAATTTCACTTTGGCTATCACAGTCTATCCTTATAACTCCCTGTACTAACCCCATACTTGAACACAACCTCTGCAAACAAACTGCTTCCTTTCTTGCATGACTGGCTGCCATGTATTCTACCTCTATAGTTTATAGTGCAATTACAAATTGTTTCTTTCAAATCCAAGTGACTGCACCTCCAAACAGGTTAAACACATACCCACTTGTAGATCTTCTCTGATCCAGATCTCCTGCCCAGTCTACATCAACAAGTCCATGAATACTAAACACTTTGTCCAATCGTGGTCTTCCTTGGTAGCAGTAACCATAATCACTAGTGCCACACAAATACCTGAAAACCCACTTCAGTAATGTCAAGTGCCTCTTCCTTGGTTTTGATTTAAACTTGCTCAATACTCCCACTCCATATGCAATTTTTGTTCTAGTATGGACCATTGGATACATTAGGCTACCGACTACACTTGCCTATGGAATATTGGACATGTCCTCTTCCCTTCTTGTGTCTTTGGGCACTATTCAATAGATAACTTCAGACCTATAGGACTATGAACCTTCATTGTTTTACTATCTTGCATATTAAACCATTTCAGTATTTCCTTGACATACTTCCTCTAGTTTAACCAGAGCTTCCTCTTTTCTCAATATCTTTTAATTTCCCTACCTAAAATATAGTTTGCAGCACCAATATCTTTCATGTCGAATTTGGAGGATAATTGGGTCTTCAAATCCTATATAATTTCTTTGTTATTTCCAATAAAAAATATAAGACCAGATAAATAACACTGTTACCAATTAATTTAAAATACACATAGTGATCTGCTTTGCTTCTAGTGAAGCCAAGTCTATGTATAAATGGATCAAATTTTTGATACCACATCCTTGGTGATTGTTTTAACCCATAAAAAAACTTCTTTAACTTGCATACCAGTTCTTTCTTACCCTTCACTGCAAAGCCTTTAGGTTGCTTCATGTAGATCTCCTCTTCGAGATCACCATGAATAAATGTTGTCTTAACATCCATCATTTCTACCTCAAAATCAAAAGCAACAACAACATATAAAAGTAATCTAATAGAAGCTACAACAGGAGAAAAAATATCACCAAAATCAATTTCCAGCAACTAGGAATAACCTTTTGCTATGAACCGATCTTTGTATTTCACCACCTTTCCTTCTGCAATTGTATTCTTCTTGAACACCCATTTTTTGCGAATGGGTTTCCTTCCTGTCAGCAAGTGCACCAAATCCCAAGCCTCATTTTTGTGCAAAGATGCCATTTCATCAATCATGTCCTCTTTCTAGAGTTTTCCATCCTCTGAATCTACAACTTCCTACATAGCTCTGGATCAGCATTAGTAACAGATAAAGAAAAATTTAAACAAAAAGCAGATGGACTATACCTTTCTAGTTACCTTCTTTCTCGAACTAATATTCTCACACCTAGAGTTTGTGGCTCTTCATTTTCTCATTCCTCCTCTGTTGTAGAGACTAATTCTTCCTCCTTAAGCTCAAACTCTATCTTATTAGGTTTCTTTGGTTGCAATTCATGTTAATATCATCTTTCACCTCTATGAACACCACATTTCGACTGTACACAACCTTCCTCGTTACTGAGTTCCAAAGCTTATAACCCTTTAAACCATCCTTATACCCAATAAAGATGCTCTTTTTAGATTTACTATCCAACTTGGTTCTTTTCTCCTTTGGAACATGTACATATGCATCACATCCAAATATCATCACATGTGAAAGAGAGGGTTTCTTACCAGTCCATACCTCTTGTGGAGTCTTATCCTCCAACACTAATGAAGGTGATCTGTTGACTAGGTAAAATGTTGTCTCCAGCACCTCTACCTAGAATTCCTATCCTAACCCAGCACCACTGAACATGCTTCTTGCGCTTTCTATCAACATCTTTTTCATTCTTTCTGCAACTCCATTTTGGTTGGGTGTGTATGGAGATCTCTTCTACCATGCTATACCACATCTCTTACAGAATTCTTCAAATTCCTTTCTACAAAAATATCCATCATTATCTGACCTCAACACCTTTAACTTATTCTCTGTTTGGTTCTCCACTAGAGCCTTAAATTCTTTAAACCTGTCAAAGATTTCATATTTCTTGTTAAGGAAATATATCCATGTATTCCTTGAGAAGTCATTTATAAATGATACATAGTACATAGACTTACCCAGTGATGGAACCTTCATAGGTCCAAACACATCACTGTGCATAAACTCTAATACATGTTTCACCCTCTTACCACCATAGGGGAAACTCACCCAATTCTGCTTCCAATATACACAATTTTCACAAAACTCAAAATCTAGAGGGATAACAGTCATATCGTCTACCATACTTTTACAACAAACTATACGAAGGCCCTTCTCTCTAATATGTCTAAGCCTTTGATGCCACATCATGGTCTTTTCTCTAGAGACCACTAGATTTTATGCTCCATTTTTAGGAACCACATAATGGTTGCACCCATAAACAAAAATTTTACCTTGTAGCTTCTACATAGTTCCAATCCGAAGTCCCCACATCAATACCAGTGCTACCCAAACCATCTTGCAGGTTTCCTTTTCAAACACTGTATTTACACCTAGATCATCCATCTTTCTTACAGAAATCATTTTTTTGGCCAATGGAGGAATATGTAGAAGACCCAGAAGTGTTCTAACCCTTCCACCTTGAAACTTCAACTTTACTTTTCTGTGACCAACAATTCTAGACTTCCTATCATGCCCTAAGAAGAAATCACCACCATCATATTTCTCATACTTGCAAGACCACTCTCTATGACAAGTGAAGTGAAATGATGGACCTGAGTCAATCAACCATGCCTCATGATCTACATCTGTACTTGAAGAAGCCAAGTACACATCCCCACCTTCATCTGAGGTGGTTTTCACCTCTGCAGAACGAGCATCATTAGATCCCTTTCCTTTATCAAGAGCTCTAGATTTATTGTCCCCTTTGTAGTGCCCTTCCTTTCTGTATTTCCAGTAAACCACCTTTACATGTTTTCTTGGAAATTTAGATCTCCCTCTCTTGGAAATAATATTGAGAGGGGGGGGGGGTGAATCAGTATTATCAAGTCAAATATTCCTTTTTCAAAAATAAATGATATACGCTACTTCAGTTAGTTAAACCCGCATATATACACAACTATGCAAAAAGAAACTTGCGTATACAAAGCAAACTTTTACTTTATCTTTCTGATGATGATTGTTAATCTGTGTTGCAGAATCAAATAAACAGTAACCAGAGACAGTAAAAAAGAGCAGAAAGAAAATCACACACAAGAACACAAGATATAAGGTGGAAACCCAATGTGGGTGAAAACCACCTGCTACAATTCGTCTCTATCTTCTTTTAAATTAGAAACTTCTTTTACAATGTACTACTTCAGTCCTTTACCAATACGTAGGCTACAACCTGCAGAGAGCTACAACCCTCTCTCGTTCTCTAGCTTCTCCTGGAAGGGAGCTACAACCCCCTTTAGCTCTTGCACTAGCCAAGATACTAGTACGTAGGTGTTGGCCTACAGAAGGCTACAATCTTCCAGGGACCACGTTTCATAAATTTTCAGATTGGATCCATGAAAATAAATCAAACATCAAGAATTTCTCCATCAACCAATCTCCTTTCCATCAATTAGATCTGAATCAAGTAGATACTTCTCTGACAGTTGTACCCAAAACAAAGTACTAGAAACCACACACCAAAAACTGAACCCAGAACACAACAGCAATAAATAGAAGCAGATAGATCACAACTTAAAGTATATACGTTATTTCAATAACCTGCAACATGCGTGCATATGCTTCTGTGTTTGGAACAACTTGCGTATACATTGTTTTCATTCACTGAACCAGCGTGTATACGCGCCCTCACTTCACTGAACCTGTGTATAGATCTATAAAGGATAATTCACTCTTTCAGATATTTAAAAACACTAATTAACCCAGATTATTAGTGTTATAGATCAAGCAAGCACCACATATAACAGACCAAAATCATACAAAGATACTATCATTCAAGCTTAAAGATTATGACCCATCAATAGAACTTATCCTTCTTCTTTCTGCTTAAGGTTCCCCCTTTATTCAGATCGAGATCTGCACCATAACCTAATTACCAGTATTCCAGATCTACCACTTTTCAGATATTCAATAATAATTCAGATGATCATTTGCCACATGATCTCCTTCCTCTTTTATAGTCTTAGGCCTTCCTCAATGCCATGGTCCAAAACCATAATACACCAATACCATGGACCCAATACTAGGTATCAACACATTTGATGAGACGCCATGGTCCAAAACCATCTGTTCAAATCCCAAGGACTAACTACCATGGTCCAAAAGCAAGTTATCCAACATATACGCGCCTTTGTTACATCTAACCCACCTGTATACACGCCTTATTCTAGATGAACCTGTGTATATGCCTTTTCTTTCATTCTCAAAACCTCAACTAAGGTCTGTTACCAAAGAGAGTTGCCATCAAGGACAACAACAGTGCCATAGCATCAAACCTTTGACACAATGCCAACACCCTCTAGATTTAGATCTCCCAATCGATGACTTATTTTTATTTCTATTTTCGGACTGTCCTCGTATAGAAAAGGTATCACCATTCTACCTCTACATATTTTTTTGTCTCATCTCCTCCACCAACAAGGATGAGACTATCTCATCAATACTACAAGGTAGTTGCATTGCTACCTATTGCAATAACCAAATTATCCGACGAATCTAGTAGAGAACACAATAAATTGATGCACTTATATTAATCTAAAATTTTAGTATCAATAGATAATAACTGACTTACTGCAATATCAAATGTGTTCAGTGCTCTATCACCGAGTCTCCATATTTCATCCTCAGGTTATACAATTTTTTTCATAGGAATAGTTTATTCACCAGAGACCTAGATCAGTACAAAGTCCCCAACTTGTCCCACAAAGCCTTAGCCATAGCTTCCCCTCATACAATTAGCAATACTGAATCTGAGACACACAATCGTATTGTTCTCTCTGCCTTCCGATCCAATTTCTTCCATTCTTCATCAGAAACTCCAGTTGGTTGAGTATCCAAATATACCGCAATACGTTGATCTTTATCCACCAATAGATCCTCCATATTGATTTTCCACAACTCAAAACTCTAAACATTGAATTTCTCGATCTCTATCTTTCCACTGCTCACCATATTCCTTCATGACTAGAATCAAACCCTCAGATCTCCCATTTAATAGGGTCTACCATAGGCCTAAGCGAAATCCCTCATCAGTAAAGGCATCCCCTTGAAGCCAAAAAAACTATGATACCAAATGTGGGTTTTAACCCCGTACATAAATTACCTGCATACGAATTTTAAGAATAGAAAATAAACAATGCGAGAGCATAACACATAAAACACATATACACAGATATTTTCCACTACATTCCAAAACCAAGACTACCACCTTGATTTTTCATTGTGTTACTTTCAATGTTACTTTACATATTTATACATGCTAAAGCATTCAATACCATCGACCGAAAACCATCGCATCCAAAACCATGTGCAAAAATCATGCAAAAAACCATAGTTAGGTCTACCCAACCTAATATAGGGTCCAAAAAAATATTCTCGGGGTATTTCCCGGAACACCATATGGGGGGGCTAACCACCCCCCTCAAACACCTCATATGGCGGGGGCTACCACCCCCTTGTGACCCCCTGTTGTGCAATCGACATAATGAAGGGGGTGTTTCACCCATCCCCATCTAACCCCCCAGTTAACTAGGGCAGCTAGTCATGGAAAGAATACGACACAACCTAATAGTTAGCCACTCATATTCCATGTCCCTTGGTCCCACAATATTCTGAAACTCTTAGGCCATAGTCGCTCTCATGCTATGAGCAAGGGAGTGACCAAACCCCCAAAGTCACTCTCACAAGCTTACATTCTAATGATTGTGGACCCAAATTACTAGTTTTGTGCTAGCAACCCAAGGAATTAAGCCACATTTTGAGCCTAAAAGCTAGTCCCCTACTCACAACTTGTTGTAATTTCCAAAATTCATTAAAAACATGATAAGAATGATGATCAATAAAAAGTAACCCTCAGGACAAGGCCTGAGCATCCCCAATTAGGACTGAAATTATGTCAAACACTTGGTACCAATTCAACCTACAGGTCTAGGATACAAGGCGAAGCATAAATGCATGAAAAAATTAATGAAACATAATGAGAAGGATCACCTCCTTCTCCATTGAACTAGTACATCATCAATTGGGTATTGCATCCATGCATTTAACAGTTACAAGTAAATGTATGAAATAACCATGACATAAACCAGTCATTCAACCATGATAATCACCAACATAAAACCATATAAATATTATATATATGACAACCATTAAATCCACATATAAATCAATGAAAAAGTATAAGAACTTAGCTTTTATTAATCGTAGGAAAATCCAACCAGGTTCAATACTTGCACGTACCACTCGATCATAGATATGGATGATCCAAATCTCTCTTTCATCTATTAACCCCCTTACCATATTCCAAGCATGAATGTGGGATCTCATAGAATAACCAATCCAAGAACAACCAAAGGAATCCATAGGTTAAACCACCTCCACCCTCACCAAACCTAGATCACACCAAAATCAGTGCTTTGATCACAATTGAACAGAGCTTGGAATGCCATACAAAATCCATCACTATCCTTGAATAATTTTCCATCTCCTTGTCTCTTGGGCTTTAACGCATTCGAAACTAGATCGCTAGCCCTAAACCATGACTAGTATCTCATGCTTTACTGCAATCCAAACCCGGATCACTAGGCCCTAAACTGAGACTTTATCATCAGGATTTACCATGTATCCCATAGAATCTAGTCAATGGATTCCTATGCCTTTGGGAATGGATCTTGAGACCACCTCTTCCCTAGATTCTGAAATCCATCCAGTGAACCAGAGCTCAAAAACCAAAATAAACATCCCAAGGTACCACGACATTAGAAAAAAGGCTAGGCTAGGAAAAAATCCACTTTCATAACCTGACAGAACCATGCTACTCACAACAAGAGAAACATACACTAACATGCAGGGCCATGCATGTCCAAACGAGCTAGGAAATCACACATGCAAAAGGTTACTTGCAAGTGTTCCTATTGAAGCAGCTTGATCCATCTTTGATTTCCTTGATCCTTGCTTTATTTTCCATTCCTTTCCTTTCAGTCCCTTTCATTTTCTCTAGACTATAGTGCTCAAAGAAAATCTAAGTTACCAAGAGTGACAGATAGTGAGAATAATGAAAGAGCTCCAAACTTGAAATAACAAAAGCTTAACACTGAGAAATCCTAACATTAAGAAACCTGCCAACAGATCGTCATAAGCATTTTTATTAATGAGGCATTTAATTTCTTTGTTTTACTCGTTGCATGAAATCTATGACCTTTTACATTCCTTTTATCCTAAATTCTTTTATTTTCATAGATAAATATGACAAAAATGACTTTTTCCCTTCCAATGCCTTTTCCTTAGCCTTTGCCAATTTTTCTTAGCCAAAACACACATCCAGTGGTGCCCACTAGGATATATTTGCCCAATATTTAGCTTGGAATACATGTCCCTTGGCCATGGTCTTATTTTGCCTATATCTACATTATTACATAGAATTTTACCCAGGGTAGTTACAATGTCAAGTGATTGTCATGAGATCCCATAAAATCCCCTCAAAACTCCTCTAAGACCCCTGATGACATAATATTTCTCTTGCGACTTGCCCATCACATACCTAGGAAACCCATCTTGGCTGGACTATATAAAAAAATAAAAATGGGCAATGACAAATCCTCCCACCCTGAGATTGCTTTTATCTGATCATCTCCTTCATAGCTCAGAACAATCTTGTCGCAAATCTCTTTTGCAGATTTAAACTGCATTACCTTGACAAATTCTGATTGAGATAGGCATCCTAATAGAGTATTGACCGCCTTTGCATTTGTTTCATATTTCCTCTTCTCAGCCGGATCTTTAGGAGTTGTTGATGGAAAAGTATACCCTGTATCTATGATATCCCAGACTTCTGTAACAAGAGATTCAAGATAGGCAGTAACTCTTACATTCCAATATACGAAGTTTTTCCCATAAAAAATTGGTGGCCTCATTGATGCTTCCCTCTCGTAATTACTCATGATGATAGATCTTCCTTCAAGCGACCAAGCTTCTTTTGAAGGACCTGCTCTGATACCAATTGTTGGAAATAATACTGAGAGGGGGGGGGGTGAATCAGTTTTATCAAGTCAAATATTCCTTTTTCAAAAATAAATGATATACGCTACTTCAGTTAGTTAAACCTGCGTATATACGCAACTATGCAGAAAGAAACTCGCGTATACAAACCAAACCTTTACTTTATCTTTCTGATGATTATTGCTAATCTTTGTTGCAAAATAAAATAACCAGTAACTAGAGACATTAAAACAAATCAGATAGAAAATCACAGACAAGAACACAAGATATAAGGTGGAAACCCAATGTGGCTGAAAACCACCTACTGCAATTCGTCTCTATCTTCTTTTAAAGTAGAAACTTCTTTTACATGTGTACTGGTGCAGTACTTTACCAGTACACAGGCTGCAACCTACAGAGAGCTATAACCCTCTCTCATTCTCCAGCTTCTCCTGGATGGGAGCTACAACCCCCTTTAGCTCTTGCACTAGCCAAGATACTACTATGTAGGTGCTGGCCTACAGAAGGCTACAATCTTCCAGGGACCATGTTTCATAAATTTTCAGACTCGATCCATGAACATCAATCAAACATCAAGAATTTCTCCATCAACCAATCTCCTTTCCACCAATTAGATCTGAATCAAGTAGATACTTCTCTCAGAGTTGTACCCAAAACACAGTACCAGAAACCACACACCAAAAACTGAACCCAGAACGCAGCAGCAATAAATAGAAGCAGATAGATCACAACTTAAAGTATATACGCTATTTAAATAACCTGCAACATGCGTGCATACACTTCTGTGTTTGGAACAACCTGCGTATACGTTGTTTTCATTCATTGAACCAGCGTCTATACGCACCTTCATTTCACTGAACCTCCTTACAGATCTATAAAGGATATTTCGCTCTTTCAGATATCTAGAAACACTAATTAACCTAGATTATTAGTGTTATAGATCAAGCAAGCGCCACATATAACAGTCAAAATCATACAAGGATACTATCATTCAAGCTTAAAGATTATGACCCATCAATAGAACTTATCCTTGTTCTTTGTGCTTAAGGTTCCTCCTTTATTTTGATCCAGATCTGCACCATAACCCAGTTACCAGTATTTCAGATCTACCACTTTTCAGATATTCAATAATAATTCAGATAATCATTTGCCACATGATCTCCTTCCTCTTTTATAGTCTTAGGCCTTCCTCAATACCATGGTCCAAAACCATAATACACCAATACCATGGACCCAATACTAGGGATCAACACATCTGACGAGATGCCGTGGTCCAAAACCATAGGTTCAAATCCCAAGGACTAACTACCACGGTCCAAAAGCAAGTTCTCCAACATATATGCGCCTTTGTTACGTCTAACCCACGTGTATGCGCGCCTTACTTTAGATGAACCTCCGTATATGCCTTTTCTTTCATTCTCAAAGGATGAACTGAGGTCTGTTACCAAAGAGAGTTGCCATCGAGGAAAACACCAGTGCCATAGCATCAAACCTATGCCATAATGCCAACAATCTCCCCCTTTGGACTTGATGACAACACCAAGATCCTCAAGACCATTCTCCACCTTTTTCATCAAGGGCAAAGAGTTTTGCTCCCCCTGAGTACATGCTGAAATTTTTGTTCTGCTGTGGTGGCCATGCTCCCCCTAACTGTAGGAAAAATCTACAAAAGATGTTCTTCAAGAAGAACCATGACATATACATCATAAAAGACCTTCATATCACCAAAAATATTCAATACATACATCCATCACCCAACCATGTGGGGATCATTCACCCAACCAAGGGGGGATACATCAGAAAATTATATATGACAACAAAGTATAATACATCTTCATCCCAGGCATATTGGGGAAACCAAAATAGGCCGTTACATGACCTTGACACCATAAAAGAGATACATGACATAGAGACGAAATATGTAGAGCAATACTTATGAAAGACACCAATAACTGATAGCAGCAATGTTTGTCAATCACCATTCAGATTAGTAACCAAGATTTCCTTCTGTTCTCCCCCTGCCTCTATTCCATCAGAAATCGACAACAGCTGTGAAATAGAACCAAAAGCTTTTAAGATAATGCCAACAATGCAGCATTATAAGTTATCTAGTCCCCCTTAACTAGTGCCAGATGGTCTCTTTCAGACCCATATCAAACAATTTTAAACCAGAGCCTGTCCCTTCTGATATCCATCAAGCCTCCGTATATGCGACTGTCTCAGTACAAACCGACGTATGTACGCGGATCCTCCATAGGCAACTCGCGTACACTACTTTTTCTCTGAAACAGACAAGTTTAACAGAAAGATGATGCATCAACTACTCCCAGCTTCTCTCTGAGATATTCAAAAGTTTCCCTGGGCAGTCGTTTGGTGAGAATATCAGCAACTTGTTCCTTAGAAGGAACATACTCCAATTTGACCTTTTGTTCCAACACTTGTTCCCGAAGAAAGTGATACTTGATCAGTATGTGCTTTGTCTTTGAATGCATGACCGGGTTCTTTGAAATGTTGATTTCACTTGTATTATCACATAAGATGGAGATAGGTGGTGTACAAGTGATCTGGAAATCCTACAAGGTTTGCAACATCCAAAGGAGTTGAGTGAAGGAAGATGCAGCTGCCACATATTCTGCTTCAGTTGTAGATAAAGCAATCCAACTCTGTTTCTTGCTGAACCAAGATACTAATCTGGAACCCATAAAGAATGCACCACCACTTGTGCTCTTTCTGTCATCCACTCTTCCAGCCTAATCTGCATCTATATACGCATGAAGAGTGAGATCTGTATCTCTAGGATACCATAAGCCATAATTTTGAGTTCCTTGAAGATATTTCAAAATTCTCTTTACTTCCTGAAGATGAGTTTCCTTAGGATTTTCTTGAAATCTTCTGACTATTCCTAGTGCATGCATGATGTCTGGTCGGGTACCTGTCAAATAAAGTAGACTTCCAATCATGGATCTATAGGTTGGTTGATGCACTACTGCTGATCCATCATTTGCATGAGACTACATCTTGTAACCGTAGGGGTACATACTGGTTCCGAATCTTCCATGCCATACTTCTTTAGAATCTACTTGAGATACTTGGTTTGAGACAAGAAGATACCACCTTCATTTTGTTGGATTTGCAATCCAATAAAGTATGTCAATTCTCCAAGCAGAGACATTTCGAATTCTTTCTGCATCACAAAGGCAAATCTTTAACTCATAACTTCTTCATTGCTTCCAAAGATAATATCATCTACATACACAACAAGTATTAGAAATTTGTCATTTTCAATTTCTATAAAATGATTGCTATCTGCTGATCCTTTTGAAAATCCTTATTGATGAAGATATTTGTCCAAACAATAGTACCAAGCCCTTGGAGCCTATTTAAGACCATAGAGAGCCTATTTTAGTCTACATACAAGATTTGGATCATTTCCAAGAATGAACCCATCTGGTTGCTCAATGTACACTTCTTCTTCTAAGTCTCCATTCAGAAAGACTGATTTCATGTCCATTTGAAATACTTTGAACTTCTGAAAACTTGAGAGAGCAAGGAACATTCAAATGGCCTCAAGTCTAGCAACAGGAGAAAACATTTCTTCAAAATCTATTCCTTCTTGTTGAGCATACCCTTTGCAAACAAGTCTGGCCTTGTTTCTAATAACTTCCCATTTTCATTCAACTTGTTCTTAAAGATCCATTTTGTTCCTATGACATTCTTATCTTTTGGTCTAGGAACCATCTCCCAAGTGTTGTTCTTTTCGATTTGTTCAAGTTCTTCATCCATTCCCTTGACCCAACATTCATCTTTGCAAGATTCTCTTACATTTTGTGGTTCAATGGAGGAGAGTAATGCCAAATAGCTTGAAGCTTCTGCAATTGTTCTTCTTGTTTGTATGCCAGCCTCCTTTGGCCCCAAAATTTGTGATTCTGGATGATTGTTTTGAAAACACCTAGAAGGAGTCTTTTCTTATATCCTTATCTGTTCCTCTGGCTCCTCATGAGTTTCTTCTTCATGGGTCTCTTCTTCATCATCAGTCTGATTTTGAGGGTAGTCTTCATCCTCTTCGATATTTTCATAATTTACTTGCCTAGGAATGTATCCTTTTTCATCAACCACTACATCAATGTTGTCAACAATTCTTCCAAGTCTTTTATTATAACACTTATATGCTTTGTTATGGGGATAATAACCAAGGAGAATTCCTTCGTCTACTCTACGTTAAAGTTTGCCAAGATGTTCATCAGTATTCTTAATATAACATTTTCTTCCAAAAATTTTGAAATGCTTTACCGAAGGAGTCTCACCATAGCAGAGCTCATGAGGAGTTTGAGCTTTGTTTACTCCGACATTTGTTTTATTCAGAATAACAACTGAAGAAAATGTAGCTTCACCCCAGAAGATTTCGGGAGTTCCAGACACATCAAGCATAGCACGAGCCATTTGTTGGATTGTTCTGTTCATCCTTTCCACCACTCCATTTTGCTGAGGAGTCATAGCTATAGAGAATTCCCTTATTATTCCATGTTCTTCACAAAAATCAAAGAATTCATTTGAGGTAAAATCCCCACCTCTGTCAGACTTGAGGCACTTAATTTTGTAATCTGATTCATTTTCAACTAGGGCTTTAAAGGATTTGAATTTTTCAAATGCTTCGTCCTTGTGCTTCATAAGTCCTAACCAAACCATCTTGGAGAAATCGCCAATGAATAATATAAAGTATTCTTCTCGTTGAGGAGACCTTGTACTGAATGGACCACATACATCTGTATGGACTAGCTCAAGAGGCCTGCTGGCTGATCCTTCCTTCTTAGGGAAGTTAGTTCTGGTTTGCTTACCAAACTGACATGATTTTCATATGGTGTTGTATAGAATTTTGATGTCTGGAAGGCCACAAACTTCCTGGTATTTGCATGCTTTCCTTATTTTTGAAAATCTTAGATGCCCCAACATTCGGTGCCATAACCAGTGTTCATCATCTTTGCTCAAATAGCATTGTTGTTGTCCTTCTTCAAATATGTATACATTATTTGGAGTTCTTCTGCCTTTGATCACTATTCTTCGTGTATCAAGATCACGAACACTACACCCGTCTGATCGAAATATTACCTCGGTTCCATTATCGCACATCTGACTAACACTCAATAGATTATGCTTCAAGCCATCAACATACAAAACATTTCCAGCTTTGACCTTTTATTTCAACTAAGCAGTGCCTTTTCCTTTTATTATTGCAGGGGTGTCATTTCCAAAAGAAACTTTCTTTCCCTTTTCTAAAGCAGTATATGATTCAAGTTTTTCTTTATCCACTGTCGATGTAACATAGATTTTCCTATCCTTCTACAAAAAAATCTATCCCACATCTTTTTGGTTGTGGTTTCTTTATTCTCCAAGTTCTGGTGCTTGAGGTTTGTTCCTTTGTCTGTCAAAACTTGCTCCTACATTCAAAATCTTCATGACTGAAGTTATTACAAATAGAACATTCAATTTCATTTTCAAGTGCCGAAAAGTTGTTATAGGTCCTTTTCGTAATCCCAGTCACACCTCTTTGCATTTGAACTTCTATAGTCATGATTGTCTTGTAGGCAACACATTGAGCTTCTTTGTGACCAAAGTTATGGCAAGAGAAACATTGGCCATTGAAGAAACTTCTGCGATTATCAAATCTACCAGCCAAATGATTTTAGTTTCGATTGTCATCCATTCTTGAAGAAAATTGGGAAGATTTTACCTGAGGTTGGTTGTAGCTTCTGTTTGTCCTTAAGGTAGCTTTCCCCCAATTTTCTTGATAGTCTTTGTTCATTCTTGATGAAGACTGTTCCTGATTTACCTGATGATTTCTATTAGGCTTTTTCTCACTCCTTCTTGTTGCATCAAGATAACTTTTGGAGGTGGAAGCTTGAGATGTTTCACCATTATACTCCAGACCTTTCTTGTTTAGAGGGAAATGTTGCACATTGATAATCTCATTCAAAGTTTCAGATCCTTTAACAAATTTAAGATTAAGGGCCTTTTTTTTTCTCAATTTCTTTTCTAAGGCCAACAATTTCACATTCTAACTTCTCAAGAAATTTTTCTTTTTCATCAAGTTGAAATTGCAGAGTATCAATGATCACATTCTTTTCTTCTAAACATGTTTTGAGTCTAGAAATCTCTTGATAAAAACCATCCACATCTATAGCATCCAAGTAATCATCATCTTCAAAGGCCATTAAAAGTTTATAGTGATTACCTCGTTCATATTCATCACTATTTGATAGTCCATCACTATCTTCATGAGTGTAATAACTTTTCTTATTTGCATTTTGTCTCTTGTTCCATCTAACAGGTTCCTTCCCCTTGTCAATCTTATCCTTATGAGGACATTTGGTAGCATAGTGACCTACTCTTCCACAACAAAAACATTTGAAAGGTAAGTTACCTTTGAATCTTCGAGTACCCCGTTGAAGATTTCTGACAAAATTTGATTCTTCTTCTTCTTCTGACACGTGTCCTGACTCATAGTACTCTCCTTTTCCCGAAGCCTTGAAGGCAGCTACTCTCTTGTCTAATGGACCTCCTTTCCTCATTTCATAAGCAGTTAGAATTCTGTGCAGCTGTGACATTTTGAGGTTTTGTAGATTCTCCTTTTCTTCTATAGCAGAAACTTTAGATTCAAATCTAGAGGACAAGGATCTTAGAACTTTTTCAACCACAACAACCTTTTTTATTTGTTCACCCAAATTTTTCATAGAATTGACAATCTCATCTACACAAAGAAAATAATTAGCCACACTTTCATCATTATACATCTTGATATTTTCATACTGAATCCTGAGGGTTCGAAGTTTTGCTCGTTTTACCTGATCGTCTCCTTCATAGCTCAGAACAATCTTGTCCCATATCTCTTTTGCAGATTTAAACTACATTACCTTGACAAATTTTGATTGAGATAGGCATGCTAATAGAGTATTGACCGCCTTTGCATTTGTTTCATATTTCTTCTTCTCAGCCAGATCTGTAGGAGTTGTTGATGGAAAAGTATACCCTATACCTATGATATCCCAGACTTCTGTACCAAGAGATTGAAGATAGGCAGTAACTCTTACCTTCCAATATACGAAGTTTGTCATATCAAAAATAGGTGGCCTGATTGATGCTTCCCTCTCATAATTTCTCATGATGATAGATATTCCTTCAAGTGATCAAGCTTCTTTTGAAGGACCTGCTCTAATACCAATTGTTGGAAATAATACTAAGAGGGGGGGTGAATCAGTATTATCAAGTCAAATATTCCTTTTTCAAAAATAAATGATATACGTTACTTCAGTTAGTTAAGCCCACATATATATACAACTATGCAGAAAGAAACTCACGTATACAAAGCAAACTTTTACTTTATCTTTCTGATGATGATTGTTAATCTGTGTTGCAGAATCAAATAACCAGTAACCAGAGACAGTAAAACAGAGCAGAAAGAAAATCACACGCAAGAACACAAGATATAAGGTGGAAACCCAATGTGGGTGAAAACCACCTGCTGCAATTCGTCTCTATCTTCTTTTAAAGTAGAAACTTCTTTTACAATGTACTGGTGCAGTCCTTTACCAGTACGCAGGCTGCAACCTGCAGAGAGCTACAACCCTCTCTCATTCTCCATCTTCTCCTCGAAGGGAGCTACAACCCCCTTTAGCTCTTGCACCAGCGAAGATACTACTACGTAGGTGCTAGGCTACAAAAGGCTACAATCTTCTAGGGACCACGTTTCATAAATTTTCAGACTGGATCCTTGAACATCAATCAAACGTCAATAATTTCTCCATCAACCAATCTCCTTTCCACCAATTAGATCTGAATCAAGCAGATACTTCTCTGACAGTTGTACCCAAAACACAGTACCAGAAACCACACACCAAAAACTGAACCCAGAACACAACAATAATAAATAGAAGCAGATAGATCACAACTTAAAGTATATACACTATTTCAATAACCTGCAACATGCATGCATATGCTTTTGTGTTTGGAACAACCTGCGTATACGCTGTTTTCATTCACAGAACTAGCGTGTATACGTGCCTTTGCTTCATTGAACCTGTGTGCAAATCTATAAAGGATAATTCTCTCTTTCAGATATTCAAAAACACTAATTAACCCAGATTATCAGTGTTATAGATCAAGCAAGCACCACATATAACAAAACAAAATCATACAAAGATACTATCATTCAAGCTTAAATATTATGACCCATCGATAGAACTTATCCTTCTTCTTTGTGCTTAAGGTTCCTCCTTTATTTAAATCCAGATCTGCACCATTACCCAATTACCAATATTCCAGATCTACCACTTTCTAGATATTCAATAATAATTCAGATGATCATTTGCCACATGATCTCCTTCCTCTTTTATAGTCTTAGGCCTTCCTCAATACCACGGTCCAAAACCATAATACACCAATACCATGGACCTAATACTAGGGATCAACACATCGGACGAGATGTCGTGGTCCAAAACCATAGGTTGAAATCCCAAGGACTCACTACCATGGTCCAAAAGCAAGTTCTCCAACATATACGCGCCTTTGTTACATCTAACCCGCGTGTATACGCGCCTTACTCTAGATGAACCTGCGTATATGATTTTTCTTTCATTCTCAAAGCCTGAACTGAGGTCTATTACCAAAGAGAGTTTCCATCAAGGACAACACCAGTGCCATACCATCAAACCTATGACATAATGCCAACACCCTCTAGATTTAGATTTCCCAATCGATGACTTATTTTTATTTTTGTTTTCGGACCGTCCTCGTATATAAAAGGTATCACCATTCTAGCTCTAAATATTTTTCTGTCTCATCTCCTACACCAGCAAGGATGAGACTATCTCATCAAAACTACAAGGTAGTTGCATTGATACCTATTGCAATAACCAGATCGTCTGACAAATCCAGTAGAGAACACAACAAACTGATGCACTTATATTAATCTAAAATTTTAGTATCAATAGATAATAACTGACTTACTGCAATATTAAATGTGTTCAGTGCTCTATCACTGAGTCTCCATCTTTCATCCTCAGGTTATACAATTTTTTTCATAGGAATAGTTTATTCACCAGAGACTTAGATTGGTGCAAAGTCCCCAACTTGTCCCACAAAGCCTTAGCCATAGCTTCCCCTGATATAATTAGCAATACTAAATCTGAGACACACAATCGTATTGTTCTCTCTACGTTCCAATCCAATTTCTTCCATTCTTCATCAGAAACTCCAGTTGGTCGAGTACCCAAATGTACCGCAATCCACTGATCTTTATCCACCAATAGATCCTCCATATTTAGTTTCCACAACTCAAAACTATAAACATTGAATTTCTTGATCTCTATCTTTCCAATGCTCGCCATATTCTTTCACTACCAGAATCGATCCCTCAGATCTCCCATTGAATAGGGTCTACCATAGGCCTAAGCGAAATCCCTCATCAGCAAAGGAATCCCCTTGAAGCCAAAACAACTATGATACCAAATGTAGGTTTTAACCCCGTACATAAATTACCCGCATACGAATTCTAAGAGTAGAAAATAAACAATGCGAGACCATAACACATAAAACAATATACATAGATATTTTCCCCTGCATCGCAAAACTGAGACTACCACCTTGATTTTTCATTTTGTTCCTTTCAATGTTACTTTACATATCTATACATGCTAAAGAATTCAATACCATTGACCGAAAACCATCGCATCCAAAACCATGTGCAAAAACCATGCAGAAAACCATAGGTAGGTCCACCCAACCTAATATAGGGTCCAAAAAAGAAATTCCAGGGGTACTTCCCTGAACCCCATTCTGGGGGGCTAACCACCCCCCTCAAACACCCCATATGGCGGGGGCTGCCACCCCCTTCTGACCCCCTCTTGTGCAATCGACATAATGAAGGGGGTGTTTCAGCCCTCCCCATCTAACCCCCGGTTAACTAGGATAGCTAGTCATGGAAAGAATATGACACAACCTAATAGTTAGCCACTCAGATTGCCTGTCCCTTGGTCCCACAGTATTCTCAAACTCTTAGGCCATAGTCACTCTCATGCTATGAGCAAGGGAGTGACCAAAACCATAAAGTCGCTCTCACAAGCTTACATTCCAATGATTGTGGACCCAAATTACTAGTTCTGTGCTAGCAACCCCGGGAATTAAGCCACATTTCAAGCCTAAAATCCAGGCCCCTACTCACAACTTGTTGTAATTTCCAAAATTCATTAAAAACATGATAAGAATGATTATCAATAAAAATTAACCCTCAGGACAAGGCCTGAGCATCCCTAATCAGGACTGACATTTTTCCAAACACTTGGTATCAGTTCAACCTACAGGTCTAGGATACAAGACGAAGCATAAATGCATGAAAAGATTAATGAAACATAATGAGAAGGATCACCTCCTTCTCCATTCAACTAGTACATCATCAATTGGGTATCGCATCCATACATTTAATAGTTACAAGTAAATGTATGAAATAACCATGATATAAACCAGTCATTCAACCATGATAATCACCAACATAAAACCATATAAATATTATATATGTGACAACCATTAAATCAAGGTATAAATCAATGAAAAAGTATGAGAACTTAACTTTTATTAATTGTAGGCAAATCCAACCAGGTTCGATACTTGCACGTACCACCCGATCGTAGACATGGATGAACCAAATCTCTCTTTCAGCTAGTAACCCCCTTACCATATTCCAAGCAAGAATGTGGAATCTCATAGAATAACCAATCCAAGAACAACCAAAGCAATCCATAGGTTAAACCACCTCCACCCTCGCCAGACCCAGATCACACCAAAATCAGTGCTTTGATCATAATTGAAAAAAGCTTGGAATGCCATACAAAATCCATCACTATCCTTGAATAATTTTCCATCTCCTTGTCTCTTGGGCTTTAATGCATTCCAAACTAGATCACTAGCCCTAAACCATGACTAGTATCTCATGCTTTACTGCAATCCAAACCCGGATCACTAGGCCATAAACTGAGACGTTATCATCGGGATTTACCATGTATCCCATAGAAACTAGTAAATGGATTCCTATGCCTTTGGGAATGGATCTTGAGACCACCTCTTCCCTGGATTCTGAAATCCATCTAGCAAACCAAGCTCAAAAACCAAAATAAACATCCCAAGATACCACGGCATCAGAAAAAAGGCTAGGCTAGGAAAAAATCCACTTCCATAACCTGACAGAACCATGCCACTGACAACAAGAGAAGCATACACTAACATGCAGAGCCATGCATGTCTAAATGAGCTAGGAAATCACACATGCAAAAGGTTACTTGCAAGTGTTCCTATTGAAGCAGCTTGATCCATCTCTGATTTCCTTGATCCTTGCTTTCTTTTCCATTCCTTTCCTTTCTGTCCCTTTCATTTTCCGTAGACTAGAGTGCTCAAAGAAAATCTTAGTTACCAAGAGTGACAGATAGTGAGGATAATGAAAGAGCTCCAAACTTGAAATGAAAAAAGCTTAACACTGAGAAATCCTAACATTAAGAAACTTGCCAACTGATCGTCATAAGCATTTTTATTGATGAGGCCTTTAATTTCTTTGCTTTCCTCGTCACATGAAATCTATGACCTTTTACCTTCCTTTTATCCTAATTTCTTTTATTTCATAGATAAATATGAAAAAAATGACATTTTTCCTTCCAATGCCTTTTCCTTAGCCTTTGCCAATTTTTCTTAGCCAAAACACACATCCAGTGGTGCCCACTAGGATATATTTGCCCAATATTTAGCTTGGAATACATGTCCCTTGCCCATGGTCTTATTTTGCCTTTGTCTACATTATTACATAGAATTTTCTCCATGGTAGTTACAATGTCAAGTGACTGTCATGAGATCCCATAAAACCCCCTCAAATCTCCTCTAAGACCCCTGATGACATAATATTTCTCTTGTGACTTGCCCATCATATACCTAGGAAACCCATCTTGGCTAGACTATATAAGAAAATGAAAATGGGCAATGACAAATCCTCCCACCCTGAGAGTACTTTCCCTCAAGTAATCTCTAACTCTCCACTATAGACACATCTGTAAACTGATAACAATATCGAAAATGAACCATTGTACCACAACATTCCCCCAAGATAACCAATAATGAATGGTTCCCTCAATACGTGAATCTGAAATAAACCACTGACTCAATCTGTCATCCACGGATCCACTTTGATCCAAAACCCACAATAACCAATCATCCTCGTCCATTCCCCATGGCTAGAGTTGTGCCATGTCTTTGACCATAGATGTTAATCCACTAGTAAAATATCAGCTCATCACCTCTCTCTAGTTCAACCCCTCACATAAAGAGAGGCCAATCCCAGTATGTTAATATTGTGTTTGAATGTTAATAAGTTGATGGTTTGCATCCCACTGCCAAAAGAGACATGAAATATCCCTCACACCTAAGGACTCTCTCTACATTATGTCATCGAATAAAAATACATCTCCATCAATAGGATACGAACTCATGATATCATGCCAATTTACCCTTCAGTAAGGATTAAACACATGGGCCCCTCTAAAACTTCCATGTGTAATCCTCTTACTGCCTCACTAGGACCCTCAGTTGCCGCTCAACATTATACAACCTATATGCTCACTCAACACGCACACTTATAAGCTCCTCAATTTTATTGTTTTGTTGCAAGATGGTTCCTTGGACTATGTAGATCTTCTACTTCAATGCCATAAGATTTGTCCTGAAATGCTCAATCTTCTCGTGATGGCTACCAACTAAAAGTGAAATAATTATGCTAGATGCTTGTGCATATGTTTGCTCCTTATCAATGTCTAGTCCAAAACATGGTTACTTATACTCCTCTATCATGGGCTCAACACAAAACTCCAACTAGATCTTCACAAAAGGCTCATCATGCATATTGTGTATAACATCCTCCTTGACTGACTCATGCTCCACCATATGCTACTCATGCTAAATTGTCACTAGTGACTTATCATGCTAACTATATCCCATAGGGTCCACTGGTAGATCAATATACACAACGGAATACAAATATTTCCTATTGTAAATAAACCCACATGACTACTCATTCTCCTTGGAGGCATCCTCAGATGAACTCATGGACTCGTCTAAAGAAGAGTCCACATCTTTAAAGATAGAAGGAATCTCCTCCTACTTTATGCCTGTCATCTCCTCAGTGTCACTCGTGCATAAGTGTTTAGGTCACCAAGGTTCCTTGGAAGTGAAGCAAAAACCCTTTCTCCTCATCTCATTCTTGTTTCATGGTTGGTTACCACAAATCCATCATAGTTCCTATTGAGTCAACCATCTCATCAATAGCCCAATGTTTTGCTCAACTAACATTTTGGATAGTTTATAACAGTAGGTCAAACAAATTGTTCCTCCCTCCAAATAGCCAACAATATATACTCTAACTCCCTACAAATGGAATCACATCCTCCCATGCATGAAGATAAAATAGGCAACATATGTGTTATAACCATGTAAGGATGATGTTTCGTAATGTTGAAGAAGCACTGAAACATCTGCAGGATTAAATCACTAGACACCATCTCAAACATTAGGTCATAATATCTAAATAAGGACATGAATTATAGAATCCCTTGCCTCTTTCCAAATATATATCCCTCATTGTTATCCAGATCCTAAAAGGTATCCACTATCCATATGAAAACTATCCTCATAAAATCATTGTTATAAGGAGGTATAGGTGGAGTTAGTCTCATGATGCTATTGAGACAATATGAAACTAGAATTAAATCACTTCATAATGTTCCTCCAAGAACTTATGTTGTATGAGAGTAAGCATAGTTGTTTTAGAACTGAAAACAAGTTCTTCCCTTATAATTAGTTCACCAAGAAAAGGAGTGCATCCAATTTATCTAATTTGAAAAGGAATTTCCTTGTGATCCTCATGTGTTTTAAATATGTCCCAAGCATAAAGAATTTTTATCTTATTTTCATCCCATTTTGCATGTCGTGGGCCCACTCTTGCTAAAGAAGGGCATGAAACCCTCTTTTCAATGGTTTGTTGTTTTGCTTGGTTTTTTGGTCCAATATTGCATATTCTATATTATTCAATATTTTCAATTTATCCAGGAGTTCTATGAACTTGTCCATATCTTAATTATGATAGGTACATCAAGAAGTACAAATAGTGAATAGTTAACTCAAGACATAGACCTCTCACATAAAGATATACTCATCCCACATAAGTCATACCCAAAAATTAAATAAGTCTAAATATAATATGAACACCTCATTTAGAATCACCATACTCTCTTACTAACTTAGCAAAAATTTAAAAATTTCAATGAGAAATTTTAATAAATATTTAACAAGTAGTACTTTTATCAAACACTTCGCAAATAAAGTGGAAACACTCTCAACATAAATAATTATGAGAAGAAAATGCTTAAGAGAATTACAATTATCAAATGAATTCGATACCACATTGCATGCATGAAAAACCCAAGTTAAATGAAATAGATCCGAGTGGTAGAAATGGTCCAAACAGATAGCATGCACTACCCCAAACAAATGTTGTTACTACTGAAGGACACTGGATGTCTGTACCCTCAAAACTGCTCAATTTTTTTTTTTTTTAATTTATCCTGGAGCTCGTCACACCAAAACCATAAAACTAAGAATTTTTTTGGCTTAACACCAAGTTGAGATCAAGCCCGCCAAGTGGTGTGAATTACCCTGTTTACCAACAAAACGAAATTTTGAAGGAATTTTGATTTACAACACAAATACTACCTAGAAAACTTTGAAATTTAAACCACAAACTCCTATCATAAAACCCAACAAAGCACATAAAAATATTCATCGTATTTTAGCTGCTGTAGATATCCCCAATTTAGTGTGAGTTTTTCAGTCCCAATTTTTTTTTTTAATTCCTCAAAAAATATCGAGAAGTAATTTTTTCATAATTTTAATAAATTCTGGCAAAAATTTAAACATCTGGTGAATCATAATTTTTATTGAAAAATGACACAATAGGAAACCCAACCAAAATTTATTAATAATAACGAGGAAGAACTCTTCACCAATAAATTCAACTAGTATAAAATAATTTGACCCAACAAGAGAAATTTGGCATGATAAGATAAATTTTTCTTGACAGGATAAAATTGGCCTAGCAAAATAATCTAGATTCAAAAAGATAAATTCGGTCCAACAAAATAATATTGGCCCAGTAAGATAATTTCAACACAATAAAATATTTTTTTCTCAACCAGGTTATTAGTTTCAGCCTTGCAAACCAATATTACTCAATCGAATATGTTCTCTTCAACACTTTGAGAAATCAACTGCAACAATTATTCTCTGGAAAATAGATTACAAATTGTAACCCCCAATATTTCCTCTATTATCCTTTAGGAACATTACAACAACTTTGATTTTAACCCACAACTAGCCAAAATCATGTTGTGATACCACTGTAATATTTTGTTGTACTATGAAACAACCCTGACATTTATATGTAGTAATAGCCAATATTAGAAATATAAATAAGGACCCTCCTTAAAAGAAAAATAGTTTTTGAAAAATAAATCTAACTCTAAAAAATTGTCTTCAAAACTCTTAGAACAACCCAAGTTTAGGATCCTCATCACAAATCACAAATCACATTTTTTCATGTGATGATCATAAACATCTTAAAGAAATTGTGATATGTGATCAAACCTCCTGCTGCGACATACCGATCAAAACACCTTAAGAATTTGCAATCGCATTTTTCATTATAAGTAGGAAACACTATATAACATCGTTTTAAAAACTGTGATGCATGAATAAAGCAACAAGCGTGGGAAGTAATTGTGTCTTAATATAATAACGAACAATCTGATAGGATAATTAATGTTTAGCTACCCAAGGAGAGGTAATGATTTTCCAAGTTATCACTAATTAATTTTGAGTATCTCATTTGAAATCCTCTCACGATTCAAAATCGTTTCACAAATATTTTAGCCTTAATTGCCAAATATTGTTTGCGCTGATATATCTCGTCCATTTATGGAAATCTACAAAAGATATGTCATTTTGGAAGGTGATGCAAAAACAAAAAAAGCAGAGCATCACAAAGTTTGAGCTATCCAAATTTTCTCCTATATTATCTGATACAGTCTACAACATCGATGGGGAAGAAACAACTCGGGAGGTCATATACAGTATGCTTGAGGTTGACCTATGAGGTGCAGTTCCTTTTCACTACCAAATTCTCACCATGCAATAAAGGATTTAGTAAGCCTAGAAAGTCTCTGGCTCCATAATTTTCCCAAAAGGAAATTTGATCTAGACAAGATAGCATATAACATCACTACTATAGTAAAGGTCAAGCCTTATAACCATGAGGCTAATTATTTTGAAGACCTTTTACACTTGGCTCAATCCTTCGAACAACCATTCGAATGGGAAAGAACAAATTTGATTCGTGATGATTTTGAAAGCTTTCAGAAGTTTAGAAACAAAAGCCTCGAGCTAATCCCACTACATTTGTTAAAAATTGTGGACAAGCCTATGCCCAGTGTGATTGTCAACAACGAGGGACCTGATTCTTGCATAAAGTCTCAAGTAGATACAGGGAAAGCAATAGATACAGGGAAGGCTAAAGACACCGAGAATACAACAAAATATAATAGGGAGTGATCTAAAAAGAAGAGTATAAGCATCCTGCCTAAAGATATTAGTCCAGAGATCAAAATAAGTAGTTTGGAGTAGGAGTGAGATCATTTCAATAAGAAACTACAAGACAATCCCAAGATTATGGATACCCAGGAAACTATGGAGTATCAAACTCCTCTGCAAGTTCACAAAAATATAGAGTCTAAACCAATAGCCGAGCAAGAGATAATGTCTCAATAGACCGAAATCATCCCCACTCTGCCCACATCAGAAATTGTCTTGAAGGTAACTGAAATACCTCCTCTTGATGTGTTATACAACCCAATGCACAAGGATGAAATAAGGAGATAGAGGAAAAGGAGAAGGATAGAAACACCTGAACTCCCATCTCGGAATGAGATAATGGACATAGTTTGGAAGGACATTCCTTCTAACCTAGCTGAAAACTTAACTAGATTGTCACATTTTACAGGAGCGTATGCAACTACTACCATGGACAAAGCTATTGAGATATTTGTTTTATTGAATGAAAAGGAAGATAATATTGCACAACTTGAGCAGCTGCTTGAAACAGAGAAGGAAAGTGTGAATAAGTAGACCGCTAAGCATCTGGCCCAATTACAAAAAAGCATGTAGGTGCTGAAGATAAGCCATGAAGCAGACATATCGGCAAAAAATATGCAATCTCCGTGACTTGCAACAATCCATGGAAAGGTATAAGGATGTTCCTACTGTCGAGGAAATCATCAAAGAGGTGCTAGAGCTAAATTCTCTTTTATTAAGATAGGAAGAACAATTTTGCCAAAAGATGTCACATATTGCTCCTTATCTAATCACTAGTGGCCAACTAACGGATAAAGAGATTTACCAGATAATGGAGTTTCTGATCTAAACAAAAGAATATTAGATTTAATCAAATGGAAAGAAACAAAAGAGGGAAGGAAAGCTAATATTCCTAAGATCGAGGAGACACAAAAGGACATTGTTTTCATAGATTGGGATGCAAGGATCAAACAAGCTGAACTAGCAGTGGAAAGAGTAGCTAGGGTGTAAAAGAACATAGTAAAGGAAATAAACCACACTTTGTTTGCCACCAACTTGGTGAAAGAAGGTAATCTGAAAGAACTACTCGATCTAAATGACTTGCATAACAGATGGAAGGAAAGAGGGGAATCTCAAATGAAAGCAATCACTAAGTTAGCAAATACTAATTGGGAGTCATATTGGGAATACCTCGCCAAACCACATAGTCAAATCATGACCCTTAACTTCTCACTCCATTCAACTCAATGGATACTACCACCTCTCACAGATGCAATTTTCACAAGACAAGTCAAAACGCAGTTTGGGGCACCTCCTCAAGTCAAACCAATCACTGATATATGTGATTTGAAAAACAAGCTGACAGATAGCAAATCATAATCATAGCCTCTGGTCATCAAGTCACTTTTTATTTTTTAATTTAGTTAACTGGTTAGGAGGAAGGTTGTTTGAAACCTCTTCAAATTTTTTTATAATCTATTTTTAAACACTAGTTAGAATAGTATTTATACCCTTCTCATGCATTTATAGAAGGGTCCAGAATTTTATCAAAAATATTTCAAAGAATACACTATTGTATGTTTGTGAATGCTTTGGTGAAATTTGGTGAATATGACGCCTAGCTGAGATTGTTTATTTTCATATACATATATCATCACATATGTGATACATTTTATACATTTCTTTGACTAACTATTTATTCAAAGAAATTATCTTTACACGTTATCATCTCTATTTTATGCATGATTGATCTTTATTATCACATGTCAAGAAGATATTTTTGTAGATCGCATATTACACAAAAGTACTTGAGTTTATATTAGATTAAGTTAGTTAGAGATTTGCATGATAGAATAGGTCATTCAAGTTATCATTATTCTATTGAAATCACTCGTAAACTACTGACTCTCCTTTCAAAACCCATACTGGGAAGCTACTCCCATCATCGAGAGTCAAAGCCACCAATTTAAACAGAAAAGGATTTGTCTTAAGGTTTGGACCAGGTGGTTATCCACGATGTTGGAGAAAAAGAAATCTAAGGCTTCAAAATTTTGGTGCTAGGAGGGCATCCGACGATGAATGGAATATAAACCTAAAGATCAATTGAAAACAATCATAAGAGTCAAAACCCAACCACCATTTCTGCACCTTCTAGATCTCATTCAAAATCTTCGAATGCGAAATACGAAGTTGTAGAAACATCTCCCTCATCTCCTGAAGTAGTATTACAACCATCTCCTCAATATTATACTCATGAGTCTCCCAAAGTCCATTCTTTGATACAGATATTGGAATAGATATCCATTTATGCCGAGAAACTAGAGAGGCCCAAACCTTCTGAAGAATGTGTTACTTCCTTATTATGAGAAACTGGTGTATTAACTAGATTGAAAAGTGAATGGGTTAGAGTAACTCCTTTTGAGTTTGCCATCGCCCCCCGATGTAGGAAATGTAGGTTTTAATCCCGTTCAGAAATTACCTCCATACAAATTCTAAGAGACAAGAAATAAACAATGTGAGAGCATAACACATAAAACTCATATACACAGGGATTTTTCCCGAAATCCCAAAACTGGGACTGTCAGCTTGATTTTTCATTATGTTCCTTTCAATGTTACAATACATATACATGTTGAAGCATCCAATACCATGGACCGAAAACCATCATGTCCAAAACCATGGACTGAAAACAATCATGTGCAAAACCATGGACCGAAAACCATTGCATCGAAAACCATGTGCGAAAATCATGCACAAAACCATAGGTAGGTTTGCCCAACCTAACATAGGGTCAAAAACCAAAATTTTCTGAGCCATTGCCCTGGACCCCATAGAGTGGGGTTACCAGTACCCCTCAAACCCCATGTGACTCCCCACACTATGCAGTTGACGCAACGAAGGCATGGCTCCTCCCCCCTTCTACCCCCCAGTTAGCTACATGGGCTAGTAATGGAAAGAATATAACACAACCCGAGATTCTCCCACTTGTTGTTTTCCTTCCATAGTGGGCCACAAGATAGCTTAGTCTCTTATCTAGCCCTGCAATTCCCATGGTTTCTCTACACAAAGAGAACTTCTTAGAGCTTACAGATTTTGACAATGCATTTGCAATATTCTTCAAAGTGTCTGCCTTTACCAGCAACACCTTTTTGTCTTCTATCATATCTGTCACAAAGTGATACTGAACATGAATGTGCTTTTCCTTTAAATGATATGTAGGGTTCTTTGCCAAGAAAATTGTGCTTTGGCTCTCACAGTCTATCCTTATATATCTTTGTACTAACCCCATATTTTAACATAGTCACTAAAACCAAAATACTTCCTTGCTTCCATGAGTGGCTGCCATGTAGTATGCCTCTATAGTTGATAGTGCCACCACATATTGTTTCTTACTCATCCAATCGACTACACCTCCAAATAGTTTAAACACATACCCACATGTACATATTCTTTGATCTAGATCTCCAACCCTGTCTGCGTCAACAAAGCCATGAATATCCAACACTCTGTCCAATCCTTGTCTTCCATTGTAGCACAAACCATAATCACTAGTTCCATGCAAATAATGGAAAACATGCTTCACTATTATCCAGTGCTCCTTCCGTAGTTTTGACATAAAGCTGCTCAATACTCCCATTGCATGTGCAATGTCTTGTCATGTACAAACCATCACATACATTAGGCTACCAACTGTAGTTGAATATGGAACACGGGACATGTCCTCTTCCACTTCTTGTGTCCCGGGACACTATTTAGCAGATAACTTTACAGCTACAGGAATAGGAACCTTCACCAGTTTACCATCTTGCATATTAGACCTTTGCAATATTGTCTCAACATACTTCCTATGGTTTAACGAGAGCTTCCTACTTGTCTGATCTCTTTTAATTTCCATGCCCAAAATATAGTTTGCAACACAAAGATCTTTCACGTCGAATTTGGAGGACACATGGGTCTTCAAATCCTGGATAATTTCTTTATCATTCACAACCAACAACATATCATCCACATACAAGACCAGATAAATAACGCGGACAACAATATAATTTAAAATACACGTACTGATTTTCTTTGCTTCTGGTGAAACCAATTCCCCTTATAAATGTATCAAATTTATGATACCACTTCCTTGGTGATTGTTTTAAGATATAGAGAGACTTATTTAACTTGCATACCATCTCTTTCTTACCCTTTACTGCAAAGCCTTCAGGTTTCTTCATGTAGATCTCCTCTTGCAAATCCCCATGAAGAAATGTTGTCTTCACACCCATCTGTTCTACATAAAAATCAAAAGAAGCAACAACAGATAAAAGTAATCTAATAGAGGTTACATTGGCAACAGGAGAAAAAATATCACCAAAATTAATTCTCGGTGCCTGGGAAAAACCTTTAGTTACCAACTAAACTTTGTATTTCTCTACCTTTCCTTCTACATTTGTCTTCTTCTTGAACACCCATTTTCTACCAATGGGTTTCCTTCTTGCATGTAACTCCACCAGATCCCAAGCATCATTTTTGTGCAAAGATGCCAGTTCATCAACCATGGCCTCTTTCAAGAGTTTTCCATCCTCTAAATCTACTAATTCATTAACAGTTCTGGGATCATCATTAGTAATACATAAAGATAATTTTAAATAGAAAGTAGATGGACTGTAACTTTTTGGTCGCCTTCTTTCTCAAACTGATCTTACCACAAAAAAAGTTTGTCGCTCTTCCTCTTATGATGCCTCCTCTACTGCAGAGTCAGATTCTTCCTCCTTTAGATCAAAATCTATATTTCAAGGTTCCTTTGGTTGGACTTCATATTCAATAACATATTTCACCTCTCTGAACACCACATCTCACTTGTACACAACCTTCCTTGTCACGGGGTTCCAAATCTTATAACCCTTTAAACCATCCTCATACCCAATAAATATGGACTTTTCAGATTTACCATCCAACTTGGTTCGTTTCTCCTTTGGAACATGTACATATGAATCACATCCAAATTCCCCCAGATGTGAAAGAGAGGGTTTCTTACCAGTCCATACCTCTTCTGGAGTCTTATCCTCCAATGCTGATGAAGATGATTTGTTGACCAGGTAACATGTTGTCTCCACCGTCTCTGCCCATAATTTTTGTCCTAACCCAACACCACTGAACATGCTTCTTTCCCTTTACATAAACGTCTTGTTCATTATTTCTAAAAATCCATTTTGCTGAGGTGTATATGGAGTAGCCTTTTACCGTGCTATACCACACATCTTACAAAATTCTTCAAATTCCTTACTACAAAACTCTCCATTGTTATCGATCCTCAGCACCTTTATCTTCTTCTCTGTCTCATTTTCCACGAGAGCCTTAAATTCTTTAAACCTATCAAAGACTTCATATTTATTCTTAAGGAAATATATCCATGTACTCCTTGAGAATTTGTCTATAAATGATACAAAGTACACATAATTACCTAGTGATGGAACCTTCACAGGTCCAAACACATTATTGCGCACAAGCTCTAAGATCTGTTTCACCCTCTTACCACTAAAGGGGAAACTCAACTAATTCTACTTCCCATATACACAATTTTCATAGAAATCAAAATCCAGGGAGCTATTACTCATAATTTTACCATGAAGTATTCAAAGGCCCTTCTCTCCAATATGTTCAAGCTTTTTATGCCACAAAATGGCCTTCTCTCCAGTGACCACTATATTTTCTCCTCCACTTTCAGGAACCACAAAATTATTTCACTCATCAACAACAGTGCTACCTTGTAGCTTGTACAGAGTTCTAATCCAAACTCCCCGCATCAATACTAGTGCTCCCCAAACCATTTTGCAGGTATCCTTCTCGAACACTGTTTTTACACCTACATCATCCTGCTTGCTTACAGAAATCAGATTTTTTGCCAATGCGGGAATATGTAGAACTCCCAGAAGTGTTCTAGCCCTTCCACCTTGCAACTTCAACTTTCTTTTATACGACCAACGATTCTAGCCTTCCTATCATCACCTAAGAAGACATCACCACCATCGTATTTCTCATACTTACAGAACCACTCTCTATGGGGAGTGAAGTGAAAGGATGCACCTGAGTTAATCAACCATGCCTTATGATCTACATGTGTACTTGATGAAGCCAAGTAGACATCCCCACCTTCATCTGAGGTGGTTTTCACCTTTGCAGAAGGAGCATCATCAGATCCCTTTCCTTTGTTAGGAGTTTTAAATTTATAGTCCCTTTTATAGTGCCCTTTCCTTTTGCATTTCCAGCACACCACCTTTACAGGTTTTCCTAGGGATTTAGATCTCGCTCTAGATTTGGATCTCCCACTCAATGACTCATTTTTGTTTCTATTCTGGGACCGTCCTTATACAGACAAGGCATCACCATTCTGGCTCTCCATATTTTTCCACTTCATCTCTTTCGATAGCAAGGATTAAGACTATTTCATCAAAATGAAAGGCAGTAACATTGCTACCTATTACAATAACCAGACTACCCCACAAATTTGGTAGAGAACTCAACAAAATAATGCAATTATCTTCATCTGAAATTTTGATGTCATCAGATAATCACTAACTTACCATAGTATTAAATGCATTTAGATGCTCTTTCACTAAGTCTCCATCTTTCATCCTCATTCTATAAATATTTTTTCATAGGAATAGTTTATTCACTAGAGACTTAGATTGGTACAAATTCCCTAACTTGTGCCACAAAGCCTTTGATGTAGCTTCCCGTGATACATTCAGTAATACTGAATTTGAGACACAGGTATTGTGCTCTTTTCCTTCCGATCCAACTTCTTCCATTCTTCATCAGACACTCCCATTGGTTTAGTACTCGGATCTACTAAAATCCATCGATCTTTATCCACCAACAAATCCTCCACATTAAATTTCTCGATCTCTATCTTTCTAGTTCTCGCCATCTTCTTTCACTACCATAATAGATGCTACAAATCTACCATTAAACAGGGTCTACCAGAGGTGCAAGCGAAACCCCTCAACAAAAAAGGTGTCCACTTGAAGCCAAAACAATTATGATACCAAATGTAGGTTTTAATCCCATACAAAAATTACCTACATACGAATTCTAAAACACAGAAAATAAAACAATGTGAGAGTGTAACACATAAAACATATATAAATAGATATTCTCCCCTAGATCCCAAAATAGAGACTACCATCTTGATTTTTCATTATGTTCCTTCCAATTTTTCAATACATATTTATACATGTTGAAGCATCTAATATCATCGACCGAAAACCATCACGTCCAAAACGATGGACCAAAAACTATCGCGTCCAAAAACATGGACCGAAAACCATTGTGTCCAAAAGCATGTGTGAAAATCATGAACAAAACCATAGGTAGGTTCGTGCAACCTAACATAGGGTCCAAAACCAAAATTTTCTAGGGCCCCACCCCATACCCCATATAGTGGGGTTACCTGCACCCCTCAAACCCCACGTGACTCCTGCCACTACGGAGTCGGTGAAATGAAGGCTCCCCCCCCCTTCTAACCCCCTGTTTAACTATGTGGGCTCATCAGGGAAAGAATATAACATAACACAATAGGAAATTTGTCCCATCACAATCTTAATTGGATACTAGCGAGCTCACAACACCCTTCCATTCATTCACTTCTCCAACCACTTCTACTCAAGCCACTACTTCCGAACTATCCACTTCTCCAATTAGTACTTCTACTAGTAGTACTAACCTAGTAGTAGGTTCTTCACCATCTATACCTACTTATTGACTGACCTTCCTATCTTCCCAGTCCCCGACTCAAGCTATGGCTAATCAACCCACTCAACCTTGCACAAATCCTAGTGTTGCTCTGATTGCTAATCCAAATGCTCTCCCAGCAAACCCAGAAAGATGGTTTCCTAAGTATAACCTTGATTATGGTCTTCCAGCTGATGAACATATAAATAGCTTTTTGTTAACCATGAATCTTAATGGAGTTGCACATGAAGATTTTGTAATCAGACTATTTCTTTATTCCTTCCAAGGATCTATTGGGTCTTCGTATATTTCTTTCCAAATAAGTTCAATAAGAGATTGGGATACCTTTCAAGAAGTATTTCTTGCAAAATTTGGTGATTGCAAGACCATAGCATCCTTAATCAGTGATATTTATAACATAAAATAAAACTCATATGAAAGGATCAAGAACATTAAATCCAGATTTAACAAGTTACTAAAGAAAATCCTAGGTGCCTAAAAACCTACAATAGATGTACAAATAGAATGGTATATATCCTCTCTTCCTTCCAATATTGTAATTTGTGTACATAGAGCTAATAAGGCTACCCTTGTAGAAAACATGAAGAAGCCTTGTCTGTAGAAATAAGAATTATAACTTTAGAAAAAAGATCATAGATAGATGGAAGGAAGTCAAAGAAAGTAACATTTAAGGATGATTCAGAAAATAAAACTTAAAATGACCGTTACAATATTGAAGGCCTATAGAAATTGTTAAAAACTATGTCCATTGAAATAGTCAAAATCAAGAAGTAGGTCACAGAATCCTCTGCTCCCAAGAAGCCTTTTCGCTCATTTAAACAAAACCCTTCTTCTGTTTTTTTACTAGATTAATCATTTGAAATAATATTTGGTGGTTCCAAAGAGGAAGCTAAAACAAAAGAAGAATTTGAATTAAATGGTTTGTAGGATTTCATTCTTCCAACTGAAGAAGAAACAAGCTATGCCAGTAACTACAAGAAGTAAAAACTCTCATGATATGTCTATAACAAATCAGAAACAAAGAGATGCTACTCCTGTAAAGGAGAAAAAGTATTTAAGAAGTCTAACAATAGTTAGATTGATCCTATTCCACTAGATCATCCAAATTCTTCCAAAGCATTGGTAATTTAAGATACAATGGAATATAACATAGTTGAAGATATGAAAAATACAAGAGCCAACATTTCATTACATGAACTCACTAAACTCAAACAACGACATAAAATATCAAGAGAGTTAAAAGCAATTCATGTATCCCCTCTACCATCTTCTGTAGTTACTCAAAATTCCTATGATATGGTAAAACCTCCCTCCTCTTCAAATAAAGTAAATCCGACATATTTAGTCCTGATAGGTGATAGGTCTATCTCTCATACACCTGCATTTCTTCTTACTTATGAGATTTTGAATAGAAATTTCCATAATTATCTTGTTGATTCAAGAGCCTCTTCAAATATTATGCGAAGGATCGTGTGCACCAAAGTGAATATTACACCTCAAAAATCTGCAGTACACATAGTTCAACTAAGCATGACAAAAGTAGAGGTACTTGAAGAAATAGCATTAGTTTCAATTAGGCTTTCCTCTAATCCAAAAGTTTCACAGATAATCGATATCCTAGTAGCTGATATCCCCTAATTTTATGGTTTAATTCTAATTAGGTATTGGTCTAAAATGTTGTACAAATACTTTGCAACTGATTGGTCTCACATGTGGTTCCCACATAATGGTAAACCAAACCAAATCAAAGTATACTGAGAGAGGTTCATGAAATACACAATCACTGATATCAAGGTAAGCAATGAGCCTATTTCTTTCACCAATAATATCATTGGTAGTTAGTAAATTGATTCATTTTTGGAATATTTTAATGCTCAAAGGTGCCCCTTTCTGAATGAAGTTGTAGTGTCTCAAATAGAGAATTTTTCACAAACAAATGCTTCAAAGTGTGTAAATATAGTAGATAGAATTTTAGATGATTCATTATTTTGGAATCTTTATTTTGAAGGTTCCAAATTTGAGGGTGGTGAAGGTGCAGGGTATATTTTAATAAAGCACAAGAATAAAAAACCATGTTAGCTTGCAGACTTGAATTTCAATGCAGTAACAATATCACAGAATACAAAGCATTGATTCAAGGGTTGTATAAAGTCGTTTCCCTTAATGTAAAATATTTGCAAGTATATGGGGATTCTTAAATAATCATTAAACATGTAAGAAACACAATTTCACTAATTTTAGCATTTCTTCAGTTCCAATATTACAAAATGCAAGTATTGATTTAATTGCTAATGTGGCATCCAAGCTCATACCTTTAGAAGAATTTAGTCCAGATATATTTTCAATAGAGTTAATTTCTAGGTCGTCCATTCTTGAAAATGTGACAAATTGGAGAGTGTTTAATAATGATGTTTATATAATCAATTTCCTTACATCAGAAGGACCTTATGAAGAACATACCATAGACGAACATGAGCATGATCTATAAAATAACCATAAATAAGATCAAAACCCAATTCCAATGTCTACAGTTAAGATGGAAGATCTCTATGATTTAAAGGGTAGATTCAAGAATACTACTAACTCCAAAACTCAGAGTTCCACTCTAAGATTTGAAGTAGTAAACCTAGGTTCAATTGAAAAACCTCAAAATGTCAACCTAGGTCTTGGCTTATCATCTGAAGAAAGGATATCATTCACTAAGTTGTTAAAAACATACAAAGGTGTCTTTGTCTTAGATTATGTAGATCTCAAGATCTATGATACCTCGGTAATTTAACATACAATACCAATGACTTGAAACAAAAATATAGTACAACAAAAGCTTACGAAAATATACACAAACCTTGAAAGTCAAATCAAACCTGAATTGAACTAGCTTCTCAAAGCCAAAATAGTCTCTCTTGTTAGACACTCAAAGTGGGTATCAAATATGGTCCCGATCAGGAAAAAGAATAGTGATACTAGGATTTGTATTGATTTTAGAAATATGAATACAGCTTGTCAAAAGGATAACTTTCCTCTTCCTACCATGGAGAAAAGATTGTAATCAATTGCAAGTTCTGAATTAATGTATTTTCTAGATGGATTTTTAGGATACAATCAAATCATTGTATATCCATATGACAGATTGAAGACAACATTTTGGACCAAGTGGGCGGCATACGCTTATCATAAGACGACTTTTGGACACATAAATGCAGGTGTTACATTTAGACGTGCTATGGATATTGATTTTAAAGGTCTGATTAATAAATCAGTTGTTATTTACCTAGATGGCATCACAATCTATTTTAAGGATAGAAACAATCATTTAAATTACCTAAAGCACATTTTTGAAAGATGCAAGAAATATGGCATTTTTTTAAATCCCAAAAAATATCATTTTTCTTTACCAAAAGGAAAACTCCTTGGATTTATAGTGTCCAAGAAAGGGATCAGTGTCTAGAAAAGGAATGACATTAATCTGGATAGATTCCAAGAGATTGAAAGAATTCTTCACCTGCATAATAAAAATACCATGCAATCATTCCTACGCAAAATCAATTTTGTAAAAGGATTTGTTCCAGATTTTCCACTTATTGTCCTACTCCTTTAGGAAATGATAAGAAAAGACACGGTCTTCAAGTGGGGTAAGGATGAAAGAGAGTCATTTGAGTTGATTAAAATAGTCATTATGAATGCTCCTTCTTTAACAACTCCTAAATTTCTGCAACCTGTTGTGTTATACACTTTTTAATCTGATACATCATATGCAACGGTTTTAACACAGCTAAATGATCAAAATATTGAGGCGCACATATCCTTTTTCAGTTCTAACTTGCAAGGTGTGGAGTTAAATTATTCAACTGTTGAGAAGCAAGATTTTTCTATTTTTAAAACCTTGAAACATTTTAGAGCTTTTCTTCTTAAAACCCATACAAAGATAATAGTACCTTACTCTACAGGAAGGAAATTATTGATTCAAAGAGAAGTAGGGGAGAAAAGAGCCAATTGAGTTACTACGCTTCACGAATATGATGTAGTAATTCGACCAACTAAAATTATTGGTACCCAAGGTTTTTGCAGGATGTTAACTAGAGCTTCCCACCTATCAGTAGAAGAAGACCGAGGTAATGAAGTTCAAATATCATAGGTAAGCCTCAATGATGCACAATCACAATATGCTGATTTAAAATTTTATTTGAATAATGGATATGCTCCTATGCATCTCAATTATAAAACATAGCATGCTTTAAGGTTGAAATCAAATCAGTATGAATTAATTAATGATGTATTGTTTAGGAAAATTGATGATTCAGTATTATTAAGATGCCTAGAAAAACCTGAAGCTGAAAAGGTTATGAAGGAATTACATGATGGACCAACTAGAGGACATTTCGGAGGAAACACCACAACTCACAAAATCCTACATGCATGTTATTATTCACCAACACCATTTAAGGATGCATGTGAATATGCAAGAAAGTGTAAAACTTTTCAAACTGCAATCGGAAGAGACAAGAAACTAGCCTTCCCTCTATAGCCAGTAAATATCCAACAACCATTTGAACAATGGGGATTATATATAATTACTAAGATTGTTCCTAACTCTTCCAAGTAGCACAAATACATCCTTACTACTACTAATTATTTTACAAAATGGGTAGAAGTTGTCTGACTAAAGATAGCTAATACAGAAAATATCACAGACTTCATTGATCAATATATAATTACCAGGTTTGGCTTACTTATAACTTTAATGTTTGATAATGCATCTTATTTTTGTAGAAATACAATGGTGTAATTTGATATAAGGCGAGGTTTTAAATTAAAATATTTAGCCAACTATTATCCACAAGGTAATGGATTAGCATAATTGACAAATAAAAACCTCATCAAAATCATCAAAAGGACTATTGACAAAAATCATAGGGATTGCCACAAATCATTGACATTTTCTCTTTGGATAGACATAATTACACAGAAGACCTACATCAGTTCTTCTCCTTTTGCTTTAGTTTATGGAAAAGAAGTTGTTCTCCCCAGAGACATAGAAGGTATTCTCCCTGGAGACACAGAAATTCTCTCCAAGGAACACAATTCCAGATTCTTAAGCTCAAAAAAGAATGAGAAAAGGCTAAAGCAACCCACTTCCATCAACAACAATTAGTCAAAGTCTCTTTTGATACAACCTTTGTGAGTCATAAAACTTTTGAAATAGGTGATATGGTTTTTAAATGTGACAAAGCACATGAGGAAAAATGTAAACATACCAAATTCCAAAGACTATGGCTTGGTCCTTTCCAAATCATTGAGAGAATTGGTCAATCAACATTTATTTTACAAGAATTATGAGGAAGAACATATTCCTTGCCCGCTAGTGTGCAAATTCTAAAAAAATAATTTTCTTAGAAGATAACCTCTTCTAATTTTGTATCATATTGCCTTTAAGATTCTTAGGAGAATTAAAGTTAAGTATTATTTACTTTTTGTCTTTCAAAACAAAATCTTTGATAATATTTATTTAATTTTTTTCTTCTATAAGTAGGGAAAGTTAGAGGAAGTAATTATGAAATTTGAGTATCAAAGGAAACCTGATTTCCTTGGAAAAACTTGATCTTGCGGAAGCATTTATTCTATCAAAAAACTCGTACCTTTACAAAGTATAGATGTTTTGTTACCAGTCAAGAAAATAATCTTTAACCTAGTAAGGATTTTCTACAGATGAGTATCTTCAAAATCTATCATTATCATCCAAAAACTCTCAAAAGAGCCAATGATTCACCCCATCTCATAAAATTTTCCTTTTTCAAAATGTAATTCTAAAATATGCAAAACTTAGCAGATAATAAGTCTCATGATGAGCTTGTTTACTATGCTCATAGGGAAATAATTAAACTGATCTTACCAAAATTGCATACCAAAATAGGGTAATAGCCAATGATCTAATCAATCAAAGGACAGGGGGTCTCATCAAGAGCTATCTTGTTCACTTTAATTATATCCAGTGAGTGGCATTGTCATTACTAGGTTACCAAGCCTAGACAATAATTTTTCTAAACTTAAAAGAAAATACTATATAAAAAAAAGGAAAAGGGACAAGATCCACATGATATTGAAAGCAAGTGAAAATGATTTTGAATTTTGAAGATTGCTTCAGATGGGACAATGAGTCATTGTTGGTTAAAAAATAACCATATCGAGGCTATGAATTCCTACTGGCAGCAAAGGCCCTATATGTGATAAATGAGTAAACACCAAAAACTAATCTGTATAATGCACCTGCTATATCTCTTTAAATCTTAATATTGAATGGTGAAGGCAATTGTTTTTTTATCACTACAAAGGTAAAGTAGCTGAATAAATAGATTAAGTAAGTGAATATGATTCTAAAGAAATATTGTTTACTTTATATCTCATGTAATTATTATTCCTATAAGTCTTCTTACTTTGAAAGTTCTAGAAATTTCAGAAAACAAATCAGAGATAACTAATTCTCCCAAGTGAATCACCAATTGTTGTACTACGAACCAACCCCCCATTTATATATAGTAATAGCCAATATTAAACATATAAATAAGGACCCTCTTTAAATTTTTTTTAGTCTTTAAAAAATAAATCCTCACTCTAAAAAATTGCCTTGAAACCTCTTAGAACAGCCCAAGTTCACGATCCTCATCGCAAATCGAAAATCGCATTTTTTCATGTGATGATCATAAACATCTTAAAGAAATTGTGATATACAATCAAACCTCCTAATGCGACATACCGATCAAAATACCTTAAGAATTCACAATCCCATTTCGCAAGAGTCGTAAGAAAATAATACATACCACTATGTCTCTCGTTAACGGTTTGCAAAATGATATTGCGATATTCATAATCATATTTTGCATTATAAGGAGGAAATTCTATACAACATCATTTTAAAAAATGTGATGCGTGAATAAAGGAACAAGTGTGGGAAGTAACTGTGTCTTAATATAATAACAGATGATTTGACAGGATAATTAATGTTTAGCGGCCCATTGAGAGGTAGTGATTTTCTAAGTTATGGCTAATCAATGCTAAGCATCTGATTTGAAATCATCACATAATTCAAAGTCATTTCACAAAGCTTTCAGTCTTAACTGCCCAATATTATCCGCACTGATATGTCTCGTCCATTTTATGCAAGCTACAAAGCATATGTCATTTCAAAAGGTGATGCATAAATAGAAAAAGGAAAGCATCATGGAGTCCGATCTATCAAAAATGTGTCCTATATTCTCTGATACAGTCTACAGTGCCGATGGTAAAGAAATAGCTTCGCAGGTCATATACAATAGGCTTGAGGATGAGCATCCCAATATTACTATCACAAAAGCGACGGTTGACACAACAAAACCTTTGGGACTGCAATTCAAGGATGATGCCTTTTCTTTCCTTCATAGAATAGGATCGAGAGAAAAAAACCTCCCATACACTCATATGACTAGGTGGGTGGTGGAAAAACTCACTATTGAAGATAGGAAATTTAGGAACTCGAGAATGGAACTCATGGGGTCATTCAAAGTGGAAGGACTGAAGAGAATGTACCATATACCTGACCCTCAGGATATATCCAATAAAACTTATGTGGCCACCTTCGTAAAGAAGAAAAAAAAACCTTTCAATATGCTCTAGGGCTAGAGGGTACTGGAGAAAAAGTTCAAATTTGATAAAAATGGGTATGTATCCAATAGCCTCTTTGGAAAACCCCTACAACTATGTAGCTACTATATTATGTAGACTACATGGTTTATGTAATAATGCTAAGTTATACATAGAATGGATTCCTTTGATTGATGCCTGTGTCAATTCCCACATTATGAATTGGGCCACCATCCTATCTGATAACCTAGCCACTATCATCACTCAATATTGACAGAAGAGATCCTCTTCTCCAGAGAAGCTCCCTCCATTCTATTTTAGTGCCCACATTATGGATGCCATCTATTTGTGCACTAAATTTCCAATTATGGATTGGAGGACCATGCAGGACCCCTACCGTATCCATCTCAGCCATAAAATTTTTTGGGAAATTCATTATATAGCCCATTTTTACAAAATATGCCATGTTTTTATTTTTCCATTGCATTAGTTAATTTTCAATAAGAAATCCCCTAGGTTCTCCAAAGAATACGCTATAGACCTTCTCATTGCAACAAGTATTTTATTGAAGAATGGTTCACATACATCAAGGTTTTTGGTAGTACCATAGACCAACATGTCCTCCCTTTGTATGTCTCTGATAAATTATTAGTAAGAGAAATAGCCCACCAGACCATGGGAAAAGGTTTGACCAAAGTCCTAAAAGAAAGTAAGAATTTTCTATGGCCATATTTTCCTATTAGGTGCAGTTCCTCTTAATTAGAAAATTTTAACCATGCTATAAAGGAGTCAATAAGCCTTGAAAGCCTCAAGTTCCATACTTTAACCAAAACACAATTTGATCCAGACAATATAGCATATAACATCACTACTGCAGTAAAGATCAAGCCTTATAACCATGAGGCTAATGATTTTGAAGACCTTTTATAGTCAGCTCAATCCTTCAAACAATCATTTGAATGGGAAAGAAAAAATCTGAGTCCTTAAGATTTTGAAAGCTTTTAGAAGTTCTCAAACAAAAGGCTCGAGATAATCCCACTACATTTGTTAAAAATTGAGGACAAACCTGCACCGAGTGTGACTATCAAGAGCGAGGGACCTGATTCTCACATGGAGTCTCAAGTAGATACAAGGAAAGCCCTGAACATAGGAAAGGTCCAAGACATTGAGAATACATGAGAATCCAATAGTAAGTGAGCCAAAAAGTAGAGTATGAGAACCCTACGTAAATATATTAGTTCAGAGATAAAAAATAGTAGTTTGGAGCAAGAGTGGGATCAATTCAATAAGAAAATGAAAGAAAATCCCAAGACAATGAGTACCTAGGAAACTATGGAGTATCAAACTCCTCTATATGTTCAGAAAAATACAAAGTTTTAACTAAAGGATAAGCAAGCGACAATGTCTCAGTATACCAAAATCATCCCTGCTCTGCCCACATGGGAGATTGTCTTGAAGGTGACTGAAATCCCTCCTCTTGATGTCTTCTATAGCTCGCTACACAAGGCTGTAGTAAGGAGACAGAGGAAAAGGAGAAGGATACAAACACCTAAAATCCCACCTCGAAATGATCCAATGGACGTATTTTGGAAGGACATTCCTTTTGACCTGACTGAAAACTTTACTAGATTGTTACAATTTACAGGAGAATATGCAACTACAAGCATGGAAAAAGATGCTAAGATATCTTTTTTGTTGAAGGAAAATGAAGAGAAGATTGCACAGCTCAAGTAGTAGCTCAAAATAGAGAAGGCAAGTGTGAACAGGTAGATCACTAAGGAGCTAGACTAATTACAAAAAAGCATGGAGGTGCTAAAGATAAGCCACGAAGTAGACATATCAGCCAAAAACATGCAACTCCATGACTTCCAGCAAGCCATGGGAAGATATAAGGATGTTCCTATTGTCCAGGAATTCATCAAAGAGGTGCTAGAGCTAAATTATCTCTTATTTGAAAAACAAGAACAATTTTTCAAAAAGATGTTACATATCGCTACTTATTGGATCACTAGTGACCAATTAACGGATAAAGAAATTGATCAGAGAACTTAGTTTACTGATGTAAGCACAAGAATATCATAGTTCATCGAATGGAAAGAAACAAAAGAGGGAAGGAAATCTAATATGCCTGAGATCGAGGAGACACACAAGGACATTCTTTTCACAGATTGGGATGCGAGGATCGAACAAGATGAAATAGTAGTGGAAAGTGTAGCCAGGGTGTCAAAGAACATAGTAAAGGTGGTAAACCACACTTTTTTTTACCACCAACCTGGTGAAAGAGGGTAATCTGAAAGAATTTCCTGATCTAAATGAATTTCATAACAAATGGAAGGAAAGAGTGGAAACTTAAAGGGAATAGATTGAAAATTTAGAAAAGACTAATTAGGAGTTGTATTGGCAATACCTCATCAAACCACAAAGTCAAATCATCATCGTTAACTGCTCACTCCATTCATGTCATCCGATGATGTCACCTCTTACAGATGAAAATTGTGCAGGATAGGTTCATACACAGTTTGGGGCATCTTCTCATGTTAAACTAATGGCAAATATGTGCGATTTGAAAGACAAGATAGAAGATAGAAAATCCTCATCATAGCCTCTGCTCATCAAGTCACCTTTTACTTTTCAAGTTAGTTAACAAGTTAGGAGGAAGGTTATTTGAAACCTCATCAAATTTTTGTATAATCTATTTTCAAACATTAGCTAGAATAGTATTTATACCGTTCGAATGCATTTAGAGAAGGGTGAATTTTTTTATCAAAAACGTTTGAAAAGAATGCACTATTGTAAGTTTGTGAATGCTTTAGTGAAATTATGGAACATGATAGTTTCTTTTAAATATCAGACTATCTTCCTTTGCTTATGCACTTTTGTATACTTGGAAAATAATTTGATCTAATGAAAGGAGTTGATCTATGTCATTAGTCAAATGAGCAGAACTTCACATATATGGTACTTCTATCTTGTATGATTAGTCATGTTTCAGCTTAATTAGTGGCAACACTTTATTTTCATAAATTGTATATGAAATATGTTTTTCTTTTAAGCATTAATTGCACCATTGTATGATGTGTAGATGATATTGTTTAATTTCATATACATATATCATCACATATGTGATATATTTTATACATTTCTTTGACTAACTATTTAGTCAAGGAAATTATCTTTACAGGTTATTTTCTTTGGTTTATGCATGATTGATCTTTATTATCACATGTCAAGCAGATATCTTTGCAGATCATACATTACACATAAATACGTAGGTTTATATTAGATTAAGTTAGCTATAGATTTACATGATAGAATAGGTCATTTAATTTATCATTATTCTATTTCAATCACTCGTAAACTGCCCACTCTCATTCTAAAACCCATACTGGGAAACTGACCCCATCATCTTTAGTTGGAGCCACCACTTTAAATAGAAAAGGAGTTGTCTTAAGGTCTGGACTGGGTGGTTATCACCCATGTTGGAGAAACAAAAATATAAGGCTTAAACATATCCCTTTCACGATATTTGGCTAAAATAAAGGTGATTTCATTACAAAAAAATTATCCCATAAAGTACATGCATAAAACAGCATAAATTTATAGTAAATTTTGCCAAGAATATTTTTATCTAGAAATATAGCCTAGAAAATACACAATATTGATACTAAGAGAAATTCATGAAATTTTTACAACACAATAAATAACGGGAAATTTCTAACAGAAGGAAAATGCAACTAATCTCAGCTTTATTATATTAAACATAAATAGGAGTACATGGAAATATGGAATAGTTGGAAATAGCTAAAAATATCAAACAACTACTACAAGCTAGATCAGGCCTCAAAATATGTTTGTTTAAACACTAGACCTAGCCTCTCAAAATGAAGTTGCAACCAATAATCACTCCTACGAATTTTGAATGAATTCACCAAGGGGAGAGAAGCGTTCTCACTGAAATCACCCAAGGGTTTCCATATTGGTGCTACTGCTAAAGCTAGGAACTCCTGGTTCTCCAAACCTCTCCACACGAATAAAAATAATAAAATATGTCCCAAATGATCTCCTCCTACTACTTTTAAACACTCCTTAGATAGATCTCCAAGTTTCTAGAATATATATCTCCAAGTCTCTAGGAAAAGAAAAATGAGGACATGGCAAGTAGAAACCAACTTGGTCCTTAGCAAAAGTAGTGCAACCAAACAAGATTGGGAATATGGCATAGGAGGCTATTGTTGGAGGTTTTCACTAGTAAATTCATGTTGACTTAGTGGTGTAGTAGTTGTACATATAAAAACTAAAACACTACATGGATATATCTAGTAATGTTTGATTCATGCATGGGGATGGACGATATGTATTGCTAGGTTGGGGAATGATGCTCATAAATATATTCATGGTATATTGTTTTGATGATTGTGGGTTCTATTTCTAAAATAGTTGGAGCCTTGAGCTTGATGCCTGCAGTAAAAGCTTGGGTTAGGCTTTTGGGTATTCTTTTGGTTCTCCCGATGATCAATACATTTGAGGAAATTAAAAAGTAATTTTGATTTGTCTTTGAATCATAAGATTGACATGTCTCGAATATTAGTGAGCTCAAATCTAGTTATGGTCTTGGAGAACATCATAGTCATAAGATTCAACGATAAATAATGAAGTAGTCGTTGAACTATGAAGTGTTACACAACATTTTTTCAGACCTCCCGCACTTCCATGTGACATACCCTGAAGTTCCTGAAACATGACCATTATGTAGTGTACTCATTCATATATGAAACTCATATCCTTCCTAAGACATTGGTTGGAAACTTCCTTGATCTTTCCCTTAAATAAATATCTCTAAAACCCTAATTTGAGAATCATCGTTCTTATGAGACTAAAAATAATGATGATCTCATGTTTCACTACACTTGACCCACAATGGCATCACTTTGTTCACTTTTATACTTCCAATTATTCCAAAAAGGAAATTTCCAAAAGAGGATGAGAAGCTTCGTGATCTAGAAGCTTTTAGAGTGGTGAATTGGAGGTTGTTTGGCATATATGAGGTCAGATTCTCCAAACTTGGCCTCTTGTTGTCATCCTTATGAGCTACCTCATTGAGATAAGGGCCTACTCCTATCTTTGGAGGGTTCCTAACTACCTTTCCTAACATATATATTCATCCACTCCCATTCTCAAATGCTTGGTCTATGTCTCTTTGCACCCTTATGTTAAGGTTATGCCTATATGCTACTCATTTGGCTTAGAGAATGAGTTTTTGAAGAGATTAGATTGGACATGGATATGGATTCGAGGAGAGTCTATCAACATCAAGGCTTAGTTGTATGCATCCCCTTATTTTTTATCAATATACAATTGTTGACATTTTCCCTAAATGTGTATGCTCATGTATCATTTAGCATAACATTCCGTGACCAGTTAAGTAGGTTGCCTTTGAATATGTTATTTGTATTTGCATTCCTTGTTGTGTCTTGATCATGTATGTAGGTGCATAAATGCTAAGGGTAGCAGGAATGAGACTGTGGTGCAAGTGATTGAAGGTCATTAACAAAGGAGATAAAAATAAGACCAAAATGAAGTAGGGAAACTTCTTTGTTTCTCTTTTCAATTATAACTTAGGAAAGTGTCTGGTAGATTTTCACTTCAATTATTAGACCCACTCATTGGGCTAGAGCAATCATCTCTATACATAGAGAGGATTTACCTAGACAACAAAATCGCAACTCCATTATGGATCCTATGATCCTTTCCATTCAATCATTCACCTTGTTTTTGTGATCAATTGCACCAACCGCCCATTCCCATATTTGTTTGCAAGTCTTAAACTATTTTCACTCTCTGGTAGTTTCTTGAAGGTTCTCAATTTGTGCTTCTCTTGAAGATTTTTTGTAATTTTATTTATCTCTCTTCACCATCGTGGTTTTTTCCCTGATATTCGTGATGACATCGCAGATATTCTAATTACAGTAGTGATGACCACTGCTTCCTTTTTAACAGGTGTGATGATATTAGAGGTTAAATAAAATTAGGGTTCGTCTTCTTCTTTTGAGAATTTTTCCTCATGTCAGTGGCTTACGAGTGCAATTTTAGTGTCCTTGTCTTTCTTGACATGTTTGTCTGATTGCAATCGCCTCTTGATTTGGTTTAAGTGTGTTTGGAGCTTGATTTTCCTTCTATGGTTTCGAGGACTTCGAATCCATCCTTCATTCACTCATTTCTCTTCTATTCAGAGATAAATTACCCTTGTTCAAAGAGTATTTTTGTGTTTGGACGTATTTTTCAAATCAATTTTGGTTCTTGGGTATTTAGTTGTTTTCATTAGTATCTAATTGAGTAGATTCTTTGAAAGACACTTTAGTTCCATTTGGCAAGCAATAGATTACAAAATATTTTTTCGGATTGAACTGAAAGAAATTATTTGCTTTGAATTCTGTGTTTTAAAAAGTGAAAGCGAAAGTGTTTATCTTTTAGTTAGTTTTCGAAGCATTTTTTGTGTTCCAAATCATTAATGTGAAAGAGATTTGAATGATTATTGAGTTGTTAGCATTCCCTTTTTCTCTTTTGTAGTAGATTACATTCAGTGCATTAAAGTGAAAAGGAAATCGTCATTGTATCTTAAGCTATATTGTTTTAAGATTTTATTTTGGCATTGAATTTGCTTATGAAATGGAAGATTAGATTTCATGTTTTGCATTGAGCATTAGAAAATTTTCATTGATGCATTGTTGCTTCTTTGGCGCATGATTTGTGTGTTTCTCTTCCCTAAATAGGTAGCCTTCATCGAATGAAATAATTTCAATTTAATCATTTAACTGCATTTTAGGAATAGGTGACATCGTTAAGGCCTTGAAATTGAAACATAATTTCAGTATTAACTTTAGATTCTATCAATTAATATAAGGATAATTTGAAAAATTCATGCTCATACTTAGTGGTTTAGGTTAGAGATGTGTTTTGATGTCTATAAAACTCAACAGCTATCATTCGCTTTTGCATTAGACAATAGTAGCATAGACTTATGCTCCACGTACCATTGAGTGTAGCAAGGGAGACCCTCATAGGTTGCAAAACTTTATCCATAGGAAGTTGAATCTTCCACCTTGTAACCATGATACACTGAACAAAACAATTAGAGAGATATCTTTCATGTACATCAAGTCATTGGTACATTTATTTGCTAAGGTGTATATTGCAATTCACAATTAATTGGTACTCCTTTTTGTCCAGAGTTAAATGAGTGGTCATTTCAATCTTTTATGACTCGTTAAGTTTGAAAAGATCACCAAGCACTTGTGCTTTCAAGCTCGTTAAACCTACGAAAGCGACTAGAATCACCTTTTTCATCATTCTCTCCACTCTTAATACATGAAAAGGTAATTTTTTTTGTTTCGAATTCTAAAAATGTCTCCCAACGATAATATGTCGAACCAATGTAGTTGCTTCTTGGACCAACATTGACTAGTTCCTTGTTAATTTCAAGATTTTTAATAATCCTTTACCAAATTAAATTTTATTCTCTACTCTTGAGAGAAATTCATCATGGCCGAATCGTTGAGTTCATCTCATAGTTCCCCTTCATTGTCTGATACCAAAGGGTCCTCCTAAGGAGTTCACTCCAAGCTTCCTCAATCACTTGAAGATCAAAGTTTTAAACTTGGGATTATTTCAAGTATCCAACCCCCGTCTTCTTGTGCACCTCCATTGGATTCACGGTCACCTCAAGAATCTGATCCTGAGACCCATGAGAATGCTATATAGACCCCTGCGAGTTTGTAGGCCCCTGAGAGTTCGCAATGGTTTTTTATTCATCCAATGAATCCATTATTTCTTTATGTTGTGATATGTCTTCAATGTCCTTATAGTCCTTATGATCACTATGTTATTCCTTTGGATTTATCTCCTCGCACATATCAAATTCCTCGTCACCAATTGTTTCCACTCATGGATTCACAAGGTGAGATCCCAACCTCTTCTCTAGGTCATTCAGAATTTGTTTCTACTCATACTCCTCATGTAAATGATGAACAAGGCTATGAATTTCCTCGAGAAGGTTGTCCTTTTACAGAAAGAGTCTAATCTCACACACCTCCTGAAACCAGTGGGGCCATGTTTCCACCTGATTATGCAATGCTAGCTTAGTTAGTTTCAGGAACTCCTAGCGCTTCATCTTTGTATCAAAATCCCATTTTTACTTCAAATTCCATGCCTACTTCTGGTATTTTTATTGCAAACTCCTATCCAAACTATTCTCATGTCAGTCCCAATTCATCCTACGATTTCATCACAACCTGGACTGTCATTTCAACTTACTCTTCTAGTACAACCAAATGCTTCAAGTCAAGTTTTAGTTAGCTCTTCCACCCCTCTATCAAGTGGAAAAAATGTGCCACCACCCTAGGGGGAATCTAAATATTCCTCTTATGTTAGGTGAAACCAATGCGAGTGGATTAAAAACTCACAGGGTTGGAGTTAATCAACCTTATTTTGGTGGTATTCCTAACCCTGTTGGTCCATAAATTTCAGTTAATATCCAATATCAACAGCCTTATATAGCTCAAATTCCAGTCTAACAGGTTTATGTCCAATATGGTTCACAAGCCTTGCTAAATCCGTCTGACACTCCATAAGAAGGAGCTTATGTCCAACCCTATCAATCCACTATTCCTAGTAGATATGGTCAGATTCAGTTTGGAAATTACCAATAACCTCAAGGTATATCCCAAGGAACTGTGTAGCAACCCTCGCAACAACAAGGGAAACCCTTGCAGTAGTAAGGGAAACTCTTGCAACGGCAAGGGAAACCCTTCCAGCAGTGTGGGAAACCCTTGCAACAAGGGAAGCTACTACAACAACAAGGGAAGTTACTATGGGAGGAATAGAAACCTTTGCAAAACCAAGGACAACCTTTGTAACCTTTGCAGCAACAAACTCAATCTTTTTAGTAGCCTACTGAACCTTTGTACTCGCAAGGCCAACCTTTCCAACATCAAGGTCAACCTTTACAAAAGAAAAAGTTAGCCTTTGGAGTAACAGGGTCAACCTCTAAAGCAAGAACATTCATATGTGTATCAATAAGGTCAGCCCATGCAAGCACAAGGTTAATCCCTGTAGCAACACAACCAATCTCTTCAGGTCCATAGTTAAGAGGTTCAATAACCTTACAATCCATATGTCATGTATAATGCTTATCAATGGCCTAGGTTAGGTCAATATCAAACCTACCCTGGATAAAATCTACCTTATGGTTAAGATAACTCTTAGTGGGGGAAACATCAAATTACTATGGAAAACATCCTCTAGTGTGGGGGAAAATCCTTACCAGCAAGGTTGGAACCTACAGTTTGGGCCTCCTCAAAAGCCCTACATGTCGCTCGATTTTCAATTCCCTTTCTGGCTACATTGGAACTGCCTAATGTCTCAAGGCTCATAAATGCTCTTATTCTTCATTCGCCTTTCTGGCTTCTGGTTCCAACTAAAATTCCAAGCGATTGACCTAAATTCGAAGGAAAGTCTAAAGAGGACCCGCAAGCCCACGTGGTGACACATCGCTAATGGTGCTCTTCAAATTCATAATTTTTCAATTATATCCATCTTCACCTCTTTCAAAAAACCTTAACAGCTTCAGTCGTAAAAAATTATATCAAGTTTCCTCGAGCTACCTATGTTGGCTTTAACTATTTAGCTATGGCCTTCCTCACCCACTTCCAATTGTTGGTTCAATATGAAACTGGCACTCATTTTCTCACATCCTTTAAGAAAGATACCACGACCCATATTTCTGATCATATTCATGAATAGATACGTTAGCATCGCCTCATCAAATTCAATATTGTTGATGAGTTGTTGACTGAATGGTTCACAAAATCTTTTGTTAACAATATTGTTAACAGTATATCTATGGGAAAATGTGTTATTGAAGAACAAGTTATTGCCTGTGCTCAGTATCTATACTTAGTCTATTCATAATCTGGCACATTATATGAGATGTTTCCTAATGCTGCAAGACCATCTTCAGATCCGATAGCCTCAAATTCTCCCGATGTGCCACCTGTTGATGGTGTAACTAGTTTAGTGCCTTAGACTTGCACTAAGGCTTGCTCGAAGAAAAAATCAGTTTCAAACACTGGTTCCAATAATCCTCCAAAAATTTGGCAAATGCTGGTAAAACCTCTGAGGAACATGTTTTTCAATCTACCGTAGTAGATAAGGCCTCAAAAGTTGAGAAAAATGGTAAAGGTAAAGCCAAAATTGATACCCTGGAAAAGGATCCACCCAAATCATCTGCTCATGATGCTTCCAAGTGCAAAGCAAAATATCATTGCCTCATCTATGAGATATATTATTACACCAAGGATTGTCTCTAATGTTATGAAGTTAATTTCTTCTTGAAAGGGACTTTGACTATTTTGAAAGAACCTTTTCATTCTCAGCAGATGCAGTTGGTAGACAAATTGTAGTTCTCTTCCTCCCTTGGTTTTCAAGTTTTCATGAGGCAAGGTTCATCACCTTTTCGATTGCTACTCGAACAAAATACTATCAAAATCTGAAAGATCTGATGATGGAGAAAGAAGTCATTGATATACCTTCTACTTCTACTCCATCTAGTTTTGGTCCACTCCATATTTAGCATCCTAAGAATGATTCCATAATTCGACCACCTCCCAAGGGTCTACTTTGGAAATCATCTTATAATATGAGTGCTAGAGTTGCACAACATTGTAATATTATTGAGTATTTAGCTCCAACACCTTCAACAATGTCTGATTTGGAGGTTCTCCAAACCCGTCCAATGTAGCAGAAATAATTGTTGTCTAATATAGGCACTATTGATCCCATCGATTCGAGTTTAATTATATTTTATATTGAAAGCCACATTCCTCATTTTCCTCATCAGATTTCCTTTCCGATTCATATTCTCATTAAAGGATACAAGATCCATCGGATTGTTATTGATGAAGGTGCTTTCACTTGCATCATGTTTGTTTCATGATGGAAGGCCATTGCCGCTCCTTCTCTTAATCAATCCCAAAACACTTTGGAGGCCTTTGATGGAAGAGGGTCCTGTGCATATGGTATTTTGACAAACTTTCTGATCATGTTGGAAGGAAAGAATGTTGAGCTAGAAGAGGAAGTTGTAGATGTGAATCTCAGTTACAACCTTCTTCTCGTGCGATGTTTGACCCACACTTTGTTTTGTAAGGTTTCTTCTTTGTTACAGGTGCTTTATTTTCCTCACGAAGGAAATTTTTTCACCACTGACCAACTATCTTTTTTCTCCTCTGGTTTGTCGAATGGAAATGTCCCATATGTGGGAAGTACCTTGATTCCTTATGAGAGTGTAGGGGCAGGTCTTTTCAAAGACTCTACTTTAATGGGTACTTTTACTATTCCACCTCTAAATGTCAGTTTGACTAATATGATATTGATTTCTATGGATCCTTGGATTATTCCTACTCCAGATTAAATTGATTCATTTGGCGACTCTATGACGTTAAGTCCATAGAAAAGACTATCAAGAAATTGTCTTGGCTTCAATGACCACTTAATAAATTCATGATGTTTCTAGTATGAAGTTGAACCTGGATACTTATGTACCATATCCTTAGCTTGGTTTTTGGGATACTCTGGATCCTTTGAACGATACATTACCCATCGATGAGAGTATCGTTGAGGTTATTTCTTTAGACGAAACTCCTTGTAACGGTCTCCATCATCGTTCTTCATTTCTTCCCAGCCTCAATGAGATGCCCTCATGTCTTGAAGCATTTCTTTGCAATTTCCTAATGCATCCACTTCAAACACATGTTTTGGTGCATGTTTTTCTATCTTAGAGTAATATGGCAAACATTATTGCAACCATGCCTCTTGACATTTCCATTAAACCTAGAATTGTCGATAACATTTCATATTTGGGTGTCTTGTTCTCCCTATGAGATAAGGGTTTACACTCAACTTTTCAAAATATTTTGAGATGTCTTCATGTGGTCATACGAGGAAATGCCTAGTATTGATCTAGTAATAATGGTGCATGAAATACCTACCTATCATGGTGCAAAGCCTGTTTGCCAACGAATTCATCCTGTGCATCGTCGAAAGGCTATTGCTATTAAAGAAGAAGTGGAAAAGCATTTAAAAGTTGGTTTTATCTATCCCATCCCATTGACAGAATGGGTGTCTGACATAATCCATGTTGCCAAAAAGTAGGGCACAATTCACGTCTGTGTTCATTACCGTGACATTAATCGCGCTTGTCCAAAAGATAATTATCCCAATGCTTTGATCTATCAAATCATTGATGAGTGTGTTGGGAGTGAGATTTTTTCGTCTATGGATGGCTTTCTTGGCTACAACCAGATCAAAATTTCACCTTCTAATCAAAATAAGCGAGCCTTTATCTGTCCATGGGGCACTTTTTCCTATAAGAAGCTTCATTCCAGTTTAAAAAATATTGGCACTACCTTCCAGAGAGCAATGTCTTATGTGTTTCATGATATTCAATAAATTTTTCTTCCTTACCTTGATGACTTACCAACCCATTCTACTAAGCATCATGACCATACAGACCACTTAGGATCCATATTTCTGTGATGTCGACATTATAACATCCATGTCAATCTGCACAAGTGGGTTTTTTTTGCATTGAATCTAGTCAATCCTTAAGTTTTGTGGTGTCCCACGAATGTCCCTGAATTGATCCTTTAAAATTTTCGTTTATTTTCAACTTAGGCCCCCCTACCTCATTGCTAAAAATTGCAAATCCTGCAAGGAAAGGATAACTTTGTTCATCAATTCATTCCTAACTATGTTGTACTCGTTAAGGGTTTTGCTCACTTACTTAAGAAGGGGATAAGGGTTTTACTCTCTTACTTAAGAAGGGAATCCGTTTCATTTGGATTGAAGTTTCCAAGAAATCTATCGATGCTTTGAAAGACATGGTTATCATTGCTCCTTTAGTACATCCCTCTGATTATCGATGCAATTATTTCCAATACTTGGCTGCAACTGAAACTACCATTCCTATGGTGTTAGTTCAAGATGACAATGATGGAAATGAACATGTCGTTTATTATTTAAGCTAACATCCTCTTGACACTAAATCTCGATATGGCGATGTTGAAAATCTTGCCTTAGCAACAGTCTATGTTTTTCCAAGATTCCGTCATTATATCCTTTTATGGAAAACCACAGTGATTTCTAACTGCATCACCATGACCTATATATTAACTTGTCAATTACTGGGGGCATATACTCCAAATGGATTTTTATCTTGTAGGAGTTTGATTTAGAGTTTACTACTGCCAAATCATAGAAATCACTTAATTTTACTGAGTTGATATGTGCCCTTCTATCTACAAGAACTTCTACTGATTTTACTGAGAAGATTCCTGATGAAACTTTGTTCCTCATCAACACTTTTGACCTGCAGTATCGAGATATTATCGTTTATATTCAAACCTAGACCTTCTGATCTATGTTGTCTCAATCTGACCGACGTTGCGTCTAGCATCAGTCACAACCCTATCAGATTCTTGGTGATACATTGTACCAAGTCAATGTGGACTCTGTTATTCGAATATGTATAGCACTTGAAGAGGCTAAATGGGTCTTGAATGACTGCCACTCTACTACCTTTGCTTGTCATATGTGAGGCTACACCACTACTCAAACAATCCTTCTTGTTGGTTATTCCTGGCCTTCTATCTTTAAAGATTGTATTATGGTTGTTCAAAAATTCCATGAATTCCATATTTTTAACTATAGGCAGCACCCCTCAATAGTACCCTTACACTGAGTAGTTACCATTGGACCATTCGCTAAATGGCACATAGACTTCATGACATGTAATCTTGCTCAACTAGGGGGCATGGCTATAATATTGTTGTCATTGACTACTTTACTAAATGGGTCGAGTCAATGCCGACATACAATGCTAATGGTATTAATGGTGCTCAATTCCTCTTCAACCACATCATAGCACATTTTGGTGTTCATAAAGCCATTATAACTAACGATGGATTACATTTTCGTTAGTACATGATGGTGAAGTTGATTGCTTAGTTGGGCCTTCATCATGATAGTTGAAATCCTTACTGTCCATAGGCCAATGGCCAAGTCGAAGAAATTAATAATTCTTTTGTTACTAAGCATCAACATACCTTTGGGAAGCACAAAAGGACTGGCATTAATGTTACTCTCAACTGTCTGGGCTTACACGACTTCCGCTAAGACAACCATTATATTTACTCCATTCCATATAGTTTATGGTTTAGAGGCAGTGCTCCCTATTGAATGTGAAATCCCTTTGCTCAAATTAGTTGTCGAACTTCTTCCTAATACCTCACCCAAAGAGGAGTGGCTAATCAACCTTGAGAGGCTTGATGAGACCCATCGCATCATTGCTTTGGTAATCAAAGCCCAAATGAAACATGTCAAAGCTCATTTTGATCAAACCATTTCTCCTTGCACATTTTTCGAAGTCAACCTGGTCCTCCTTTATGATCAGGCTAATGATAAGTTAGCCACTGGAAAGTTCAAACCTATGTGGCATGGGCCATATATTGTCAAATTTGTTTTACAAAAGAGGTGCCTATGAGCTAGTTGATTATGAAGGAAATGCATTTTCACATCCCTGAAATGGGTTGTATTTGAAAAAGTATTATGTGTGAAATTCGTGTAATGACTTTTGGTACATTATTCTATGAATTCATTAGTGTGTGCTTTTTTATTTTTGGTGTGTTTGTTTGCTTTGTTGACATGTGTTTTTCTACTTACCTTGTGTTCCACTCAGTTTGAAGATGTCATCAATTCATTATGTCAATTTCTCTGATGGTGTTTGTCATAACACATGAAATTTGTCTTCTGCAACATGGGTACTCTATGCCCCTGATGGCGAGTTGATTTATTTACAAGGTATTTCCATAGGACGGACCTCTAACAACATTTCTTAATATAGTGCAGCCATTGAACTATTCTCAGCAGAAGTTTATCTTGGCATTAGAGATTTAGTTGTCAAGTTAGACTCACAACTTGTTGTGTTACAGTTGAACAATCATTATTCGTCATGAAATCCTCAAATATTCCCTATGTATCTACATGTTTTATTAGTGGATTTCTTTTTTTGATTTTATCACATATCAACACATTCCACGCAATTTGAATACATTAAAAAATGTATTAGCAAGTTATGTTATTTATATACATTTGCGTCATTTATAAAATTGATCATATTCTTAACACACACACACACACACACACACACACACACACACACTCATATATATCATGTCTATCAAAGTTTTTGCATCAAAATCTCAAAAAATAAAGTGTTCTGGGACATTTGGATTTCAAAGCCTACAAAATGTGTAAAATAACTAGAAAGGCTATCAACAAGCATGATGCTTATGGTAGCACAAGACTGCTCTAATCACTCGGCCTAACAACAAACACAGTCTTGCAAATATTGCCATTGTGTGTCTCTACTAGTGTAGTGGTACCTCGTCTATAGTAGCATACTCCATAACTTCCCGAGTAATCGCATCTAGGTTGCACTCCATCTTGATTAATGGGTCTGCCCCTTCTTCGTAATCAACACCCACTATCTGATGAGAACCCCATTGTATTATTAGAAACATGCTAGGCATTTTTTTTGGTCCCACATCTTCACATTTACTAGAAGTCGAGTCTCAATTTACGCTTTTACAAAAAAAATTTATAAGAATTGAAGAAAGACAAAAAATAAGTCTTTACCTACATCAGTCCACTCTTCCCACAATGGTACAGGTAGATCTGGATCCCATCTAAAATGTGTGCCAACATATGCATAGTCATCCACCATGACTAATTTTCATTGAACCCAATTAAAAGGCTTTGGAGGGTAGTACATTTGTTGACCAATCCTTCCTCGGGGCATGATTTGACTCCACCTCACTAGCATCAAGTCTTGGTGGGGTAGGATTTGGTACCTCTGCCTACTAATACCAGAATAAGTGCACCTGCTCTAGGAAGAGATTCACTAGTATTGAGCCAGACCCAAATTGTCTTGGGTTTCCCTACTTCCCCTTTGTCAGCTATCTCTTCATATTCACTACAAGGTCTTCACACCAGTTGAACATGGTGGGCTTCAGGCACTCAACTACATACTATAATTTGGATTTTGAATGCTCATGAAGGGCATACATCACAGATACATGAGCTATGGTGTATAGGATGGTTCATAAAGGAATTTTGTTGGTGATCGTGGCGATATTCACCTTCCCACCCCTCATCATCTCTGCACCTGGGCAATGCCTCCTAATCAAAACAGTAGTACTCTCACCACCTAGGAGAGATCCGAAGATTTGGACTCTCTCTTCTCTTTGGGACAATCCTATGATGAAATAAATGTATCATTCTTATATTTCCAATTCCAGGCCTTTGATTATGAAGATCTATTGATCCACATCCCAAAGATCTATCAAATGGGGTAGAAATTACATTTGAGCCCTTAGTATTATGGTCCTAAAGAGCTTGAGCAACCCATAATCTCTCAAGGGATTTATGCATTCTAGATTTTGGGATGTTTGATGGTCTTGAGCCTCATGGCCTCCTTCTTTCCATTCCAAAACCATGATCTCCTACAAAATATCATTTAACACCAATTAAAAACCTTTTTTATGGATTGAAATTGAGATTTTTTCCTTAAAATAAGAGTTTTTCCTAAAAAAATTATGTCATGGCACCATCAACTCTATTTTTAATTACAATGTGATGCCATTGCAAGTGTATTTTAGCTCAAGAGCAATTATCATAGGTCTGATGACCAAACCCGTGATAATCATCGACGCTCAAAAATTTGAAATTCCTCCCTTTTACGACATAAAATTCCATTGAAAATGCATGAAAATGTGATGAAATGCAAGAGTAATGATAAACCTCTTACCTGATGCAGACGATTTGCGAAATGGCACCCTGAAACTCCCATAATGGTTACTTGAAAATCAAGCAAATTAGGGCACAAATGCACTTTCAAATCTTACATTGGTGAAATGGTAAAAAATAATGTTACTTTTGGTTATTTATAAGTTTTTAAGTTATTTTGTGTCAATATTTTAATAACACTTTTTTATTATTTCTCAATATCAGTCATGGGTGCATTTATTTATGTAGTTATAGGTGCTTTTGGTGGACAGTGATTATTTTTTACTGATTCTCACGATTTTTTGTTTTATCTCTTTTTCAGACTTTTTAAAAATAAACAAGAAAGGAACCCACCTGGAGTCATATTTAAGCCCCTTTCTGACTCTCAAAAACTGAAAAGATAACTAAGTATTGTTATTTTGAACTTGTTAAATTAAACGAATTTTTGTCATCTCCGTATATGTTTACTGCTTTTTCAAGTTGAGATTGACTATTGACGAAAAAGGTACACCTTGATTGACATGGTCAAGAGGTTCTCTCGAATATTGTTTTCTACATTTTTGGGTTCGAGGGACAAATTATGAAAAGGAACACGATGGAGTTTTAGTTTTCATCTGTTTTTCAAACTCTCTAAATACGAAAAATATACCGAGTTATTCTTACACCAAACTCGTTAAAACTTTATGATGAAAGACTCATCACCATGATGTGACCAAGTTTCTCCTTTCTAGGACTTGTAAAACTTACTAGGATGGATTCATTCCAAAAATGAAATTACATGACAAGCATATGTTATCCCCTTCAATATTGCGATAAAAATAATTCGGGTAATCACTAGAAATAGCAGGGAAAAATGAAGATGAAACATCCTTTGTATAGGAAACATGTTGATCTTGAACATGTCACTCTTCTCCTTTCATGTAGGATTTGGGATATCCTCACTCAGTAACTTGTTTTCCCAGGTTTGAGTGATCCATTTTTTCCTCTCATTTGAATATTCCATTTTGTCATCAGTCCTATGTTGATTCAAATACTGCCACACTACGGAGTCCTGTACCAATGTTCAGGAGAAGCCCTATCTGCATTTATTTACCTATATATTGTTTGACCCATTGTTATCATCTTGGATCTTATTCATATCATTCCATTTTATTACTTTTTTCATGTTAATTATGGGGGACTCATTATTACCCTACTTTGATGGGTCCTTTCCTTCCGACCTCATCTCATTATCGAGGAAGATGACTTAGAAACTCCCTTTCAGTACCTTGGAGCTTGCATCTTACATGCTTTAATGGCATGTTCTTTGCATCGGACAATAGGTTTTCATCATTGGCTTTCAATTGAATGATTCCATGAGTGTTTGACTTCAATTTCATTATCACTTTCATAGATTATACTATCGTACCTTGACAACCATTTTAATTATTGGTGGTTTCTCTCGTACCTCTTAATAGTCCACATCATTGACCAGTAATCAGGTGGTTTTCTAGCATGTTCGACTTCAACACATTTATTTTCATGTTGAAATTCATACTTTGATCAGGTCAGGATGGAGAACAAGATCCTAAGTCCTGTCTGATATGACTTAGGCTACGTGGAGCTATAAGTTATTCTTGATTGTACACATGTCTCTTCTATACAGATGGTTATGACCAGACCATGGGACTTTACATTTTTTGTGACCCTTCTTTATTAGATGGTTGTGAGCATACCTTGGATATTACATTTACAGATGATCCTTCTCATTTGGATGGCTGCACCCATACCATGGATCCTTTCATATACTCCATAATATCCGGATGGTTGCATCAATACAATGGTTTGATGTTTTGATATCGGATATGTATATGTATATGCGTCCTTGATTTGCAGGTATCCTGTTAAAATTGGAAACTAGGGAAAAACTTCATGTGACCATCCTATTCATGGTTGATAATATTTTCATTAGAGTCCTCTCATCAAAAGGTATAGGATTGATATAAAGATCATCCGATTCCGATAAGTATTCATGGAGATATGAATTTATTTTAATTATGGAATTATTATCGAGTCGGCCTACAATTAATGTAGGCTTAGAAGCCAACAATCGCATCTATTCAAACACCATAATTGTGTATAAATATTGGAGGAATTTCCCTCATTTTCACTCACTCATCTCATCACATCTCTCTCTCTCTCTATACTGTGCAGAAAAGAGTCTCTTCTTTACTGTATAGAAAAGGGTCTCTCCCTCACACATGTGAAGCTAGAAGCTGCTGAAACTAAAGCTGCAACTGCAGAAGTAAAGTTTGACCTATTTGGACTAGAAGATCTCCTCATCTGAACTACACTGTAGGTTCATCTAAACCTCCTCTAAAATCCACAACTTTTGGTGGTGGAATCAAGTGAATCTGACAGACAGTTTTCAAGATATCGACTGCCCTAGTTTGAAGGAAGGTGCTAAAACTAAAGTTGCAACTGCAGAGGTAAAGTTTTACCTGCATAGACTAGAAGATCTCCTCATCTGAACTGTTTCATAGGTTAATATGAACCTCCTCTAAAAGCTGCAACTTTTTGTGGTGGAATCAAGAGTTCAATCGGACGGATGGTTTGCACTATATCGACTGTTGTAGTTTGAAGGAAGTTGCTGAAACTGAAGCTGCAACTGCAAAAGTGAAGTTTGAACTCCATGGTCTAGAAGATATCCTCATCTAAACTATGGTATAGGTTCATCTGAACCTACTCTAAAATTTGCAACTTTTGGTGGTGTAATCAAGCCGATCCAACAGTTAGTTTGTGAGATATCATTTGCCCTAGTTTGATGATGAAGCCGCTAATGTTGATGCCGTTGATCTAGGGTTTTCTACTGCTGATATAAATCAAATTTATTGTACTCTTTCTCTCTACTGAATTATTGAAGATAAAAGAAGATTTGATCAAAGGGTTTCCCCACACATTGTGGGTTTTTTCCCTGGCTAGCAGCCACATGTTCTGTCTCTTGTGTTGGCTTGTTTTTTATCGACCGTTTAATGTTCTATCTACACTTTACTTTATGTACATGTGATTGCTAATCTGTGGAATATAGTAAGAAAAATAAGTAAACTATTATAATCATAGAACATACCATAACTCAACATGGTATTAGAGCTGAGGTGAAGACAAAGCCAGAGCAAGAGCAATCACCGAAGAGAAGATTGGCAATGCTATCCTAAAAAAATGATGGGGTCCTCAACACTCTTTCCTATCAAAGACAAGCTCCATGAGAAAGCTAATTGTCACGGATGGAAAATGTCTATCGATCTAACCCTTGAGGATCAAGGACTGTTGGATCATGTGAGAGGAAATATTACTCAGCCTCCACCAAATGCAGCTCCTGCTGCGAGGAAAAAATGGAAGAACGAAGAATTTAAAGCGAAGAAGATCATCCGGGACTCTATCGATAAGCACTTGGTGGCCTACATCTCTAAACTCGACACCTCCAAGGAAATCTACAATGGACTGGTGATTTTATTTAAAATTAATGATGCAAATCAAGTTTTTTTTCTTAGAAATAAGCTGATGGAAATCAAGAAGGGTAAAGATGAGAGTATGCAAGCATACTTCTTAAGAATCACCAAGATCAAGAACAATCTCCTATCTATTGGGGAGACTATTACTGACATAGAAATGGCTAGATGCATTCAAGAAGAAACAAGGGTAGAAGAGCAAGAAATGCCCTTGCCTAAAGGTCCTCCTGCCGCTTTTTCTTCTCATGCTAAGAAAAAAAATAATTCCATGACTAAATCAAAAGGAAAGGCTAGACCTAAAGGTGGAAGAAAAGGATGATGTTACATCTACGATAAAGCATGTCACTATGCAAGGGAGTGCCGTGATAGAAAGGACTCACACAGGGATGATGATCAAAATCACTCTCATGGAAATCAAAGGGATGACAAATTCAATAGCAAAGGTAAGAGGAGAGCTTGGAATCAAGGAGGAGTACAAGCATTCAAGAAGGCTAGAAATTCCAGGATGTATTAAATGCACTCGATCTCCAAAAGAGCCTGGTGTCTATCTCGACAATGGAAGAAAAAGGCTACAAGGTAACCTTCATCAATGGCCAAGTACATGTATCAAAAAATATTGTTAAAGATGTATTTAATCTTGGGTTTTGTGTTGATTCATTATATCAAGTTGATGGAAGTTCACTAGGTATCATGTCTTATGACACATCTCTTTAGTCCAAACTTTGGCATCGAAGGTTTGCCCCCCTTCATTATAAAGGGATGCCTGAATTTCGAGTAGAGAAAGAATGTGTATGTCCAGGATGTACCGAAGGAAAGCTGAAAAGGGGACCATTCCCCTGAAGCCTAAGCAAGACCTCCGATATATTATAGTTGGTTCACTCAGGCATACCTGAGGCTAGCATTAAGAGGGAGACTACTACTCTACATACTCCTAAGCAGAATGGTGTGGCGAAAGGCAAGAACCATATGATTATGGAAGCTATCCAGAGACTTTCGAAGTTTCTATGGGTAGATAATGTAACAATGCCTGATGTAGAGGAACCCATGGATCTTATTTATCCACCTGAACCTCCCTCTTCTAAGAAGAGGCCTTCATGGCTTAGGGGGATACTTGATGATGCTAAAGGACATGCTGCATCCCGAGGAACCTTTCATGAAAGTAAGAAACCTAATAAGTATCAGGGATACCTGACCATCACCAGCACGATCATACAAAATGAGCCTCCATCATTCTAAAATTCCATCAAACATCAATATGGAAGGATGTTGTGACCAAAGAATATGAGTCTATTGTGGAGAATGATGTTTGGGAAGTAGTTCCCAGACCCTAGGATAAGACAATTGTCACTTATAAATAGCTTTACAAGATAAAGCATGCAGCAGATGAAATTATGGAAAATTATTAGGCTCATTTTGTTGCTCGTGGTTTCTCCTAGAAGGAAGGTATAGACTATGATGTGATATTTGCACCTGTTGCCAGATATACGACCATCCACTTGATCGTAGCCCTTGCAGCTTCACAAGGATGGAACCTACAACAGATGGATGTCAAGATCACGTTCTTGTACGATTCGATCAAAGAAAAGGTATACATGGAGCAACCTAAAGGATTTGAGATTTATGATCGAAAATCTCATGTATGCATGTTGAAGAATGCTATCTATGGGCTGAAGTAGGCACCCCAAGCATGGTATGAGAGGATCAATAGCTACTTGATGAAGCTGGGATTCACTAGGAGTGAAGCCGATCCTAACCTTTACCTTAAGTTTGAAGATGACAAGCCTCTCATACTGGTGATGTATGTGGATGACCTCTTTCTAACAGGTGCATACCCTCTCATTCACAAATGTAAGAGGGATTTGGCTTCTAAATTTGAAATGAAGAACAAAGGACTTGAAGTGTGGTAGAAGGCAAGGGAGATTTTCCTATCTTAAGGAAAATATGTGGTAAATGAATTGGAAATATTTGGTATGATGGACTGCAAGCCTGTGACTACCTCGAGGATCTTAAATTTTAGAAGTTATATGATAGTGATCTCAGACCAGATTTAGGAAATGCCTCTGAGTTTCATAAAATCATTCGCATTGATGTTCTTGGTGAATCTACGTCCAAACATATGTTTTGTAGTTAGCATTATGAGCTCATATTTGGTTGAGCCTCACTAGATTGATGCCAAGAATCTTCTAAGATATCTCCATGGCACAATTACTGATGGGTTAAGATACACTGCCAGAGATGTGAGACTATTTAGATATACTGATGTTGATTGGGCAAGTAGGGTGGTGGAAAGTAAGAGAACTTAGAGTTGTATTTTCACTTTGGGATTTGCTTCGATATCCTAGATGAGCAGGAAGAAGAAGTTGGTGGCTTTGAGCACCACCGAAGCAGAATATATTTCTACTAGCATGGCCTCCTGAGAGGCAGTCTAGTTGCGAAAGCTCTTTAGTGAGCTGTTTGGATTTACATTGGGTACCACTATGATTCTCTGTAACAACCAGAAGTGGGATTTGATTATTGAGGAATCCCATATTCGTCAATTGGTGTAGTAGATAAACATCATCCGAGATATGGTAAGCCAATGAGCAAGGAGGCTCTATCGCATTAAGATGATGTACATGTCAATACACCTTGCCAAAGCCCCAAGGAAAGATCTAATCTGTGATTTTCCCAAACGACTTGGAGTCGTCAAGAAACCCTTGTACAAGGGGCTTTCATGCTGCATACATTCAGCTCTAGGAGCTTTGTGGGCTTGCAGTTCTTACTGGAGAAACATACACCCATAAGGTGACTTACCCTCCCCTAGTGGTGCGCACTCGAACAAGATGATTTTCTCTCTTCTGGGACAAGATGATTGAATCTCTTGCGGAATAGGATGATCCTCTCTCCTATGTGGCAGGATGATTAGTTCTCGTGTGAGGCCTAGATTGATGTGTTCTCCATGGAGATTGTAGTAGGATTGATGTGTTCTCCTGTGAGGCCTGGATTGATGTCTTCTACATGGTTATTGTGGCAGGATTGATGTTCTCTCCTGTGAGGCCTGGATTGATGTGTTCTCCATGGTCACTGTAGCATGATTGATGTGTTCTCCTGTGAGGCCTGGATTGATGTGTTCTCCATGGCGATTCTAGCAAGATTGATGTGTTCTCCTATGAGGCCTGGATTGATGTGTTCTCCATGGCAATTGTAGCAGGATTGATGTGTTTTCCTGTGAGGCCTAGATTGATGTGTTCTCCATGGCAATTGTAGCAGGATTGATGTGTTCTCCTGTAGGGCCTAGATTGATGTGTTCTCCGTGTCGATTATACCAGGATTGATGTGTTCTCCTATGAGGCCTGGATTGATGTGTTCTCCTGTGAGGCCAAGATTTATGTGTTATCCATGGCGATTGTAGCAGGATTGATGTGTTCTCCCATGATGCGTGTACTGATGTGTTCTCACTAGCAACTATAGTAGGGTTGATGTGTTCTCCTGTGAGGCTTAGATTGGTGTGTTCTCCATGGTGGCCTAGATTGATGTGTTCTCCATGGAAATTGTAGTAGGATTGATGCGTTCTCCTGTGAGGACAGGATTGATTAGTTCTCTTGTCGAGGCATCCTACCCATGTAGTCTGGGACTCATGGGAAGTACCTCTCATCTTATCAATGAGTAGGGAAATGAAGTTAGGGACCATAGTAGTATCGATGGATGCATCATTGTATCTACTATACTCCCTACATTAGGATGGCCTACATTGATCTGGGATCAATGGTATTGGTCTAGGTCCAGTGGTAGGAGTTGTACCATACTATGACACTGACTTTGGGTCAGTTGAGATTGGTCTGGGACCAGTGGTACATACTCTGAGACTAACTTGTGTCAGTGTAGTATTGGTCTAGGATGAGTGAGAGTGGTACATACTATGATGCTGACTTCGGGTTGGTTGAGACTAGTCTGGGACCAGTGGTACACTCTCTAAGACTGTGATACTGGTCTGGGACCAGTGGTACGAGTGGTACTTACTATGAAGTTGACTTCTGGTCATTTGAGACTGGTCTAGGACCAGTGCTATGCACTCTAAGTCTAACTTTGAGTCAGTGGAGGATGTTAGTGGTCTGGGACGAGTGGTAGGAGTTGTACTCAATATGACGCTAACTTCGAGTTGGTTGAGACTGGTCATGAACTAGTGGTACATACTTTGAGACTGACTTCGAGTCAGTATGATACATCCTTGATCATTTCTTCTTCTTCATAATTCGGACAGAAGCAGAGCAGAACAGAACAATGCAAGAGCAGAGCATAATAGAGCAGAAAAATATAGATCAGTACAGTGTCAAACAAGACAAATTAGAACAGGAGGAATAGAGTAGAGCAGGGCAAGGCTCAAGCTGTACAGGGAAGTGCATTTTATGGATGAATAATAACGAACGATAGACAGATTGTAGATGAATTTCTCCCTAGTTGAGAGGGAGTGTTAGAATTGGAAACTAGTGAAAAACTTCATGTGGGTCATCTTATTCATGGCTGATAATATCTGCATTAGATTCCTCTCATTGAGGGGTATAGGATTGATATAAATATCATCCGATTCCAATAAGTATTCATGAAGATATGAATTTCTTTTGATTGTGGAATTATTATCAAGCCAACTTAGAACTCATGTAGGCTTAGAAGCCCAACAGTCACATCTATTAAAACACCATCGTTGTGTATAAATATAGGAATACTTTTTTGCATTTGGACTCACTCATCTCATCACATCTCTCTCTCTCTCTCTATTGTGTAGAAAAGAGTCTCTTCTTTACTGCACAGAAAAGGGTCTCTCCCTCACACATGTGAAGTGAGAAGTTGCTAAAACTGAAGTTGTAGCTGCAGAAGTAAAGTTTGACCTACATGGACTAGAATATCTCCTCATCACAACTACATTGTAGGTTCATCTGAAACTCCTCTGAAAGCTGCAACTTTTGGTGGTGGAATCAAGTCAATCCGACGGACGGTTTACAAGATATCAACTGCCCTAGTTTGAAGGAAGCTGTTGAAACTGAAGCTGCAACTGCAAAAGTAAAGTTTGACCTACGTGGAATAGAATATCTCTACATCTAAACTATTTTGTAGGTTCAGCTGAAACTTGTCCAAAAGCTACAACTTTTGGTGGTGGAATCAAGTCAATCCGACAGACGGTTTGCAAGATATCGACTGTCCTAGTTTGAAGGAAGCTACTGAAATTGACGCTGCAATAGGAGAAGTGAAGTTTGACTTGCGTGGACTAGAATATCTCCTCATCTGAACTATGCTATAGGTTCATATTATTAGAGCTCAAATCTACCTTAGGCTGAAATAAGGTAAAACTCAAGGTTACATCAAACCCGCTCAGTCTCGTAGCTAGCCCTACGAGGACAGGAGAGGGCTCTCTCCAAGTCAATCTCGGTAAAAGGTAATAAATGAGGTCGAGATGACTGAATTGATGACTAATTTTAGGCTAGGTATGAAGTACAAGGACTTTGAAATTGATTTTTTGAGGTTTTGTTGAATTCAAGGGAAAGGTAATTTTGGGTGCGGGGATGAGACACAGTTTTTGCAGAGGTCTACTTGGGGCAAGATAGACGATTGTTTTGATTCCTTTAAAGTGATTTAATGAATAGATCTAACTGGTGAGAGGTTAAGGAGAGCAAGAAAATTTCAAGGATTCTCCCTAAACAGATGAAAACATGGAAAATTAAACAAACTTAAAGGCAAAGCATAGCAAATTATGGATTCTACCTTAACACTTCATTTGTTCAATTGCAGAAGATAAGATAAGGAAAGATATGCACATAAAAAACTTACAAATTCTGAAATAAGCACACCATCAACACATAAAGCCACATGAATCCCAAATAGTGTTGCAAAACCCTGGTCTTTCCTTTGCCAAAAATGCAGATAAGATATATACAATAGAGTGTCAAGCTATTCCCAAGAGTCCAACCCTGAAAATCACTAAGAAAATACATAATATAGGCAAGCCAACCCATTCCCTTTCCTCTAGGGGTCGAGCTCATCATCCTAGGAGTTGTTTCAACCAACTCTAAAGAAAGCACTACAATCTAGGAAGTCAAAACAACTTGCCTCTATAAGCTAGGAAACCAATTCATTCATTAAATTTTCACCTTTTAGTGAATGAATCTTCTAGAATAAGTAACTAAGTGTCAAAATAACATCATGTTTCATTAATTACATCAATAGGAGTGAAAAAATCACATCACAAGTCGAAACTGGTCAAACTGGCTTCATTTCCTGAGCTCAAGAATGAAAACTAGACCAAAAATTGTATGCGTAGCGCCCCTGATCCCTATGCATAGTGCACATTTCAGCCTATTTTGCGGGCACTTCCTGACATCCAAATTGAGCTCATGATAGATCGTTGGAAAGCCCTAGATGTATAATTTCCAACCTAGGTGGAATTTTTCAATGTGAAGCTCATTTTCCCTCTCAAAAATGTATTCTCCCAGAGGTACTTCCTACTGTTGGAAAAGGTGGCAAAAAGGTGATTTTCATGATGTTTTTGAGCCTTTTGGTCACCCAGAACTTGATGAAATGATTTGGAAATAGCTGAGAATGTATAATTCATCATGACAAATCCAAACCTACAAGCCATTTGTGATTTGGACCTCCCAATCTTATGGGTCGCGCGTTGTGCGCTGCGCGTTGAGCCAAAAAAACTGTTTTGCAAGACAAAAATTTCAAAATGAAAAAATTTTCTCTGAATTTTCTCAAATTCTGAGTGAAGACCCTCTATAATGTGTTGTGCCTAGAAAATGAAGCCTCGGCCAAAATTTAGAGTGGATCAGGCTTTTTCCATTGTTTTAGCGCTTTGCTCAAATGCCTCTTTATGATCTTCATTTTCGCTTTGCAAACATGCATGCGGGCCCAATAGTGAGATTTCATATGACGAAGCATGTCCTTGTCTCTGTTTTCCTTTGCCAACAACTTCTCCAAATGAGTGTTCACCTGGATGAGCATTGATTCTCAATCAACAGGTGTCGAATCACCAGGTCTCTTTCAGGCCAATTCTCGGTCTTCCCAGATTTTCCACAGCTCATAAAGTGTATGCTCATCTTCCAACTGTTTTTTGTGCTAGTCCAAGTAGTTGATCACCCACTTAGCCATCTGCAATTTCTTTTGCAGTGACTCATTCTCAACACTTTTCTCTCGGATGATCTCCTTTAGCTTTGAGCTAGGAGCGCTAGCATCAACATCAATGATATCCGTGTCCTGACCTCCTGAAGGACCCTCATCAAACATGGGCCTCTTGCCCGTATCCTAGATCTGTACCTGTGTTGAAGAAGAAGGTAAGACCCCTTCCACATCATGTGAAGATAATACTCGTTGTGCTCATGAAGTCAACGAGACCCCTTCCACGTCGGGTGGAGATAGTACTCATCGTGCATATGCAAATAAGGCCCTGTGGCCTCGCTGATATGTCATACACACTGGAGAATTTACATGCTCGACCTTGGGCATGTCAAACTGATGTAAAGGCTCTCCCTCATCGTGAACTATCTCTGGGGTGGCATTTCTAGGGGTGGTTGAGGTGCTGTGAAAAAGTTGCGAGAAATAAAATCCTCCCACGTAATGCCCTGTTGTGCCAACTGATGTACCACTACGATCTTGATCACTGCGTAATGATAAATACTATTGTGCTGCTGTGCTGGAGTCTTCCTTTATACTAAACCAACCATCCTCTCTATGTTGTGAAACATAAAGTATGGAATGTTCATCAGACGTACCCTTGTAAAATGCATCAACAAACAGACATGGCATGCATAAAGACGCGAGAATCTGCCCTCACAAGTGAAATACCGAATGATGAGTTTCATCAAAGGTGCAAACTGATCATTCAGGTAGTGGAAAGGAAAAAATTTGCTCAAGTGCCTCATATACCCAGGTTTAATATATGGCTCATAATATGATTGCTCTAGCTGCTGACGCTTACTCCATTGCTCCCCAATATTTGGTATCCCAGTGGCCTCTGCAATCTCTGGTGACAAAATGAAATTAACTCCAACGACGTTTACATGGCCATCATGTAAATGGAGAACAAACAAGCAAGCTAATTCACGATGATGCTGAAATTGTGAAATTAGCTCACAAAAATGATAGCATGACTGATGGAAAAAACAATCCATGGCAAGTGGGCAAGCCTACAATTGTACCATAGAAGTGGGCTCTTCTCTAAGATGTTTACCGCCTTTGCCACCTCTGTGAGGCCTTTGTGGCACATTTCCCTCTGTTGTGGAATCATTGTCATTTTCCTGCTCATGCACTGACTCTGTGTGTGACATGGCTTTGAAAACACAATAACTGCAATAGGAGGTCTGCAATATGTATGTTGTAGGTGTGGTGAAATCACAATTTCAATACATACTCAAAAAGCCAACCCAAACATCATAAGACTTATGCCATAATGGACATTCTGTTTGGTGTATTTGGGCATGAAACAGTCACAAGGACAGTTTGACAAATGGACAAGGGTATGAAGTGTTGTTGGCTCAAAGCTTTCAAATGGGCATGGAGCTATGTTTCACCGAGGAAAGGTAGAAAAATCTTCACCAATTACCCATATGTCCTTTAATACCCTTAAAAAGGATTTTGATACGGGCCTAGGGTTTCATTCGATTTCTTAGACCAATACATCACCTCCTCTCTTAAAACACACTATAAACAATATCAAGTTGATTGAATCAGTTATAAAACAACTACTTGCATCTTTGGAGGTGATTAGACACGATCTGGGCGCATAAATATAAACAAATTATGTGCTGGACTGAATGTGTAGCGCGCTATCCCAGTGCATAGTGCACAACCTGATGCGTAGCGCCTATGTAGTTTTACAAAGGCCGCACTCACCCAATGCATAGCGCACTACCCACTGCGTTCCGCACAGCTTCAATGCATAGCGCACCCTCCAACACTGCCCACCAGCATGCAATTTGTGGTTTTGTCCTTCAAATGCTTAGGCACGATGTTGCTTTGGGAATTTGGGTGCAAATGAACTTGTTTTCCCTATTTAGAAGCAAACAAAATATCTCATTTGAATTAAATTGATTCAAAAACCCACTTTGTAAGGTTTGGCACTTTTCACTTTTGGTCCTTAAATAGACACTGCTTTTTTGATTTTTTATAATTTGCTAAGGTTTGGACTAATGTTCTTTCTTGATTTTTTGTAGGGATGGCTGTGATATGATCTGGCAAAGGAGACCAATGATGCGCTTGGACAATTCAAAAACTGAAATTTTTGAAAATTTATTACAAAAATGTGATGACGACTTATCTTCAAAACAAAGTTTTGAAGAGAAGTCCTAATTTTATCTGTATAATGATGAAAATTATTGCGGTAACCATCTATCAAAGACATCCCTATGGCCTGCTGGTCTTCTTAGACTTTCCAAAACAAAATTGACTCAACCCTAGACCTAAGACCTAAAAATTTAAAACATGACTGTAAATGACCTTTGAAGCTTTGTTTTTATGAATAGACCTGAACTAGCAGAGCCAAGCACGAGGGGAGTGAGTGACACAAACCATTACGTCAGAGTTATGGCATGCCTAACGAAATGCAATTGATCGAAACTGATGGGACACCTAAACATGAAATGCAAAAAGAGCTTTGATCTCTGACGGAGGGATAACTAGACCGACTCTAACATTGTCTCCAATGGGGATAGTAGCTCCTTGTAGATGCTAAGAATGGCATATCTTTGGGAGAGAAGACCAGTGCCTTCATCCATTAGGCAATGGAGTCAAGACTCAAGCTAAAATGCATGACTGAAAACCGACACAAACTAACTTAACAACAAGACTGAAAAGTGACTCACAAATGACTCATGACTGACTTAACTAAAACAAGAACTTACAAAGCTTATTTGAAGGGAAACAGTTCATCGAGATTTGAGGGCTTCAAATCATGATGAAAACCACCTGTATACTAATGAAATATGTACAATCATGTGTAATGAGCTTTCCAATGTAACCAATCCAATAGATGGCGACATACCAAATTTCTGCTCTCACGTTTCTCGAGCAGGCGGAATGATGTACATGTAGGAAACTCACAATAACCACTAAAACCAAGGCTTATGATAACGAACCAGGCAACATTTATCTTCTATAGTGCTTGAAAAAGGATGCCGAAGGGATCTTGATAATCCTGAAGCACTATCTTGTCTTGAGATCCCGTAGAAAAAATATAGGTACTCCCTTCATTCTAATCTGAAAGAACAATTGATTTCCGAGGGATAGTAATGCACAAAGAAGTATGTGCTTCTACCATCTGAGTGTTAGCTGTAGGTTCCTTGACCATGAGAAATCCTGGCATATTGTCCCTCTCAAGCTCATACTCCTCATCTTCATGGTCTAGGTCATTCTTAAACAAAAAAAAATCTTCAAGATTATCACACATGACAGCCTTATCATCTTTGTGAAAGAAAATATTATTTGTTTGCTGATCTATAAAACTGATTACAAAACCGTCATCATTTTCAAAATAGGAAGAGATTTCACCAACACTTTCTTGACCATGTGTGCACTGCAAATCTACTGTAGCTTGGACTGAAACAAGACCTTTTAGAAGTAGATCTATCTCATCTTCAGACAAAGGAGATAATGTTTTTTGTTTTCTTTTGCTCAAATAGTAATTGTCTTCATATGACATGGCAATCAAATTATCATTTACCACTGTGTTATCAAAAGAAGATTTCTCACTTACCTGAACAAAGATCCCATCTTGTTGTCCATGAAATGACCAGATTACCTCCTCATGAAGGCTTTGGTCAATAACTTTGTCTTCTTCATTCCAGATGATCTAAAAAATAGAGCTCTCCTTCATGGGATTCAGAACAAGCTATGTTTGGTCATCACGATCTGAATGTAGTTCTAAAATAGATGACTTGACTGCATCACATTTTGAAATTGAATATTGACTTCCCTGCACACTGTCTTGTACTGTGGGCAGATCTGAAATGACACTTTCTCTTTCATCATTTTCAGCCATATTATCTTCAACCTGCTGCAAAGTCTCCTGAGCATCTTGATGGGTATCCTCTAGGTTCTCTTCATGTTGCTGAAATGGATTCTCATACAGAGCCTCCATGATCTCATCATCCATGAAATTATCATCTTTGTAATATTTCTCAAGGCTTTCAATAAAAGTAGAAGCATGTTTGCAACAGTCATGAACTAAATTTAATGATGGATAAGATGCTTGATATCTTTCAATGAACAGGGCATGAAAATCTTTTAAACAATAAATATAGGCCAGTGGAAAATTTTCATACCAAGATTGGGCTTCACCTTCTAGTGTGGCCAGGAATGTCTTCATCAAGCAATCTTCAGGAAAATCCACCTTCAACTTGTGAATATGCATATGAAATCTAACCAGGTGTAAAGCAGCATCTTTCTTACCATCATTGTTAAACGTAGGCAGATTCCTTGACCAATCTACCTTGGGCATCTTATTCGAAAAACCTGGAATGTGATCTTGGCTCATGGGAGTGTATCTTCTCATGATTCGGTCCATCTTGAAAATCTCACAGTTGCTGATCTCGCTACAGTGAAGTCACCATGAAGCATCGATTTCTGGATTGTTTAGTGAATGGAGTCGTCAGGTGAATGATTTCAGCCTTATGATGTCTGACCGTTGTTCACCATCAACCATCATATCGAAACTTGATACATGTACTGGGGAAATTTATAATTTAAGTGTTACGATTACAAGCTAGACCAGAGATTGACTGAAGCAGCATTTATCTACTATGCAATCACAGAGAAATGTGTAGTTCGAAGGCTACCTGGTGTGACTTCAGACTCCGTCTATAGCTATAAATTAAATAACACTAACAAGCAAACCAGTTCTTCCCTAGTATTGTCACCACTATGTTAGCGCTCAAATCTACCTTAGGCTGAAATAAGGTAAAACGCAAGGCTACATCAAACCACGCTCAGCCTCGTAGCTAGCCCTACGAGGACAGGGGAGGGCTCTCTCCAAGTCAATCTCAGCAAAAGGTAATCAATGAGGTTGAGATGACTGAATTGATGACTAATTTTACGCTAGGTATGAAGTACAAGGACTTTGAAATTGATTTTTTTAGGTTTTGTTGAATTCAAGGGAAAGGCAATTTTGGGTGCGGGGATGAGGCACAGTTTTTGCAGAGGTCTACTTGGGGAAATATAGGGGATTTTTTTGATGCCTTTAAAGTGATTGAATGAATATATCTTACTGGTGAGAGGTTAAGGAGAGAAAGAAACTTTCAAGGATTCTCCCTAAACAAATGAAAACATGGAAAATTAAACAAACTTAAAGGTGGAGCATAGCAAATTATGAATTCTACCTTAACACTTCATTTGTTCAATTGCAGAAGATAAGAGAAGGAAAGCGATGCACATAAACAACTTACAAATACTGAAAGAAGCACACCATCAACACATAAAGCCACGTGAATCCCAAATAGTGCTGCAAAACCCTGGTCTTTCCTTTGCAAAAAATGTAGATAAGATATGTACAATGGAGTGTCAAGCTATTCCCAAGAGTCCAACCCTGAAAATGACTAAGAAAATAAATAATATAGGAAAGCCAACCCATTCCCTTGCCTCTAGGGGTCTAGCTCATCATCCTAGGAGCTATTTCAACCAACTCTAAACAAAGCACTACAATCTAGGCAGTCAAAACAACTTGCCTTTATAAGCTAGGAAACCAATTCATTCATTAAATTTTCACCTTTTAGTGAATGAATCTACTAGAATAAGTAACTAAGTGTCAAAATAACATGATGTTTCATTAATTACACCAAGAGGAGCGAAAACATCACATCACAAGTCAAAACTGGTCAAACTGGCTTCATTTCCTGAGCTGAAGAATGAAAACTGGACCAAAAATTGTATGCGTAGCGCCCTTGATCCCTATGCATAACGCAAATTTCGGCCTATTTTTTGGGCACTTCTCGACATCCAAATTGAGCTCAAGATAGCTCGTTGGAAGGCTCAGGATGTCTACTTTCCAACCCAAGTGGGATTTTTCAATTCGAGGCTCATTCGCCCCATAAAAACTGTATTCTCCCAGAGTTACTTCCTGTTGTTGGAAAAGGTGGCAGAAAGGTGATTTTCATGATGTTTTTGTGGCTTTTGGTAACCCAAAACTTGATGAAATGCTTTGGCAATAGCTGAAAATGTATAATTCATCATGAAAAATCCAAAACTACAAGTCGTTTGTGATTTGGACCTCCCAATCTTATGGGTCGCGCGCTACGCGTTGAGCCAAAAAAACTGTTTTGCAAGCCAAAAATTTCAAAATGACAAAATTTTTTCCGAATTTGCTCAAATTCCGAGTGAAGACCCTCTATCATGTGTTGTGCCCCACCAATGAAGCCTCGGCCAAAATTTGGAGTGGATCGGGATTTTTCCATTGTTTTAGCACTTTGCTCAAACACCTCTTTAGGATTTTCATTTTCGCTTTGCAAACATGCCTGTGGGCCCAATAGTGAGTTTTCATATGACGAAGCATGTCCTTGTCTCTGTTTGCCTTCGCCAACAACTTCTCCAAATGAGTGTTCACCCAGATGAGCATTTATTCTCGATCAATAGGTGTCAAATCACCGGGTCTCTTTCGGGCCAATTCTCGGTCTTCCCGAATTTTCCGCAGCTCATAAAGTGTATGCTCATCTTCCAACTGTTTGTTGCACTACTCCAAGTAGTTGATCACCCACTTAGCCATCTGTAATTTCTTTTGTAGTGACTCATTCTCATCCCTTTGCTCTCGGATGATCTCCTTTAGCTCCGAGCTAGGAGAGCTAGCATCAACATCAATGATATCCGTGTCCTGACCTCCTGAAGGACCCTCATCAAACATGGGCCTCTTGACCGTATCGTGGATCTGTACCTCTGCTGAAGAAGAAGGCGAGACCCCTTCCACTTCATGTGGAGATAATACTCGCTGTGCTGATGAAGTCAACGAGACCCCTTCCACCTCGGGTGGAGATAATACTCGTCATGCAGATGCAAATAATGCCCTGTAGCCTTGTTGATATGTCATATACATTGGAGCATTTACGTGCTCGACCTTGGGCATGTCAAACTGCTGTAAAGGCTCTCCCTCATCATGAACTATCTTTGGGGGTGGCATTTCTAGGGGTGGTTGAGGTGCTGTGAAAAAGTCGTGAGAAAAAAAATCCTCCCACGTATTGCCCTGTTGTGCCAACTGATGTACCACTACGATCTTGGTCACTGCGTAATGGTAAATATTGTTGTGCTGTTGTGCCGGAGTCTTCCTTTGTACTAAACCAACCATCCTCTCTATGTTGTGAAACATAAAGTATGGAATGTTCATCAGACGTACCCTTGTAAAATGCATCAACAAACGGACATGGTACACATAAAGACGCGAGAATCTGCCCTCACAACTGAAATACCGAATGATGAGTTTCATCAAAGGTGAAAACCGATCATTCAGGTAGTGGAAAGCAAAAACTTTGCTCAAGTGCCTCATATACCCAGGTTTAATATATGGCTCATAATATGATTTCTCTAGCTGCTGACGCTTATTCCATTGCTCCTCGATATTTGGTATCCCAATGGCCTCTGCAATAGTCTTTGGTGACAAAATGAAATTAACTCCAGCGAGGTTTACATGGCCATCATGTAAATTAAGAACAAAAAACCGAGCTAATTCACGATGATGCTGAAATTGTGAAAATATCTCACAAAAATGATAGCATGACTGATGGTGAAAACAATCCATGGCAAGTGGGCAAGCCTGCAATTGTACCATAGAAGTGGGCTCTTCTCTAAGATGTTTACCACCTTTGCCACCTCTGCGAGGCCTTTGTGGCACATTTCCCTCTGTTGTGGAATCACTGTCATTTTACTGCTCATACACTGACTCTCTGTCTGACATGGATTTGAAAACACAATAATTGCAATAGGAGGTATGCAATATGTACGTTGTAGGTGTGGTGAAATCACAATTTCAATACATACTCAAAAACCCAACCGAAACATCATAAGACCTATACCATAATGGACATTTTGTTTGGTGTATTTGGGAATGAAACAGTCACAAGGAAAGTTTGACAAACGGAAAAGGGTATGAAGTGTTGTTGGCTCAAAGCTTTCAAATGGGCATGGAGCTATGTTTCACCATGGAAAGGCAGAAAAATCTTCACCAATTACCCATATGTCCTTTAATACCCTTAAAAAGGATTTTGATAGGGGCCTAGGGTTTCATTCGATTTCTTACACCCAACACATCACCTCCTCTCTTCAAACACACTATAAACAATATCAAATTGATTGAATCAGTTATAGAACACCTACTTGCAGCTTTGGAGGTGATTAGACACGATCTGGGCACATAAATATAAGCAAATTGTGTGCTAGACTGAGTGCATAGCACGCTATCCCAGTGCGTAGCGCACAGCCTGATGCGTAGCGCCTATGTATTTTTACAAAGGACACGCTCGCCCAATGCATAGCGCACTGCCCAGCGCCTAGCGCATAGATTCAATGCATAGCGCACCCTCCAACATTGTCCACCAGCATGCAATTCGTGGTTTTGGCCTTCAAATTCTTAGGCACGATGTTGCTTTGGGAATTTGAGTGCAAATGAACTTGTTGTCCCTATTTATAAGAAAACAAAATATCTCATTTGAATTAAATCAATTCAAAAACCCACTTTGTAAGGTTTGGCACTTTTCACTTTTGGTCTTTAAATAGACACTACTTTTTTGATTTTTTATAATTTGCTGAGGTTTGGACTAATGTTCTTCGTTGATTTTTTGCAGGGATGGCTGTGATATGATCTGGAAAAGGAGACCAAGGCTGCGCTTGGACAATTCAAGAACTAAAATTTTTGAAAATTTATTACAAAAATGAGATGACGACTTATCTTCAAAACAGGGTTTTGAAGAGAAATCCTAATTTTATCTCTATAATGATGAAAATTATTGCGGTAACCATCTATCAAAGACATCCCTCTGGCCTGCTGGTCTTCTTAGAATTTCCAAAACAAAACTGACTCAACCCTAGACCTAAGACCTAAAAATTTAAAACATGACTGTAAATGACCTTTGAAGCTTTGTTTTTATGAATAGACCTGAAGCAGCAGTGCCAAGCACGAGGGGAATGAGTGACACAAACTATTCCGTCAGAGTTGTGGCATGCCTAACAAAATGCAACTGATCAAAAACTGATGGGACACCTAAACATGAAATGAAAAAAGAGAATTTATCTCTAACAGAGGGATAACTAGACCGACTCTAACACATATGAACCTCCTCTGAAAGCTACAACTTTTGGTTGTGGAATCAAGCCGATCCGATGGTCGGTTTATGAGATATTGTCTGCCTTGGTTTGATGACGAAGATGCTAATGCTGATGTTGTTGATCTAGGGTTTGCTATTGTTGATATAAATCAGATTTATTGTATTATTTCTCTCTTTTAAACTATTGGAGATAAAATAATATTTGATTTAAGGGTTTCCCCACACATTGTGGGGTTTGTCCCTAGCTAGCCGCCACATCTTGTGTCTCTTGTCTTCGCTTGTTTTTTGTCGATCATTTAATGTTCTATCTACACTTTACTTTATGTACATGTGATTACTAATATGTGTAATATAATAAGAAAAAGAAGTAAACTGTTATAAGCATAGAACATACCATAACTCAACATATCCTAACTGTGTTTATCCTTGTCCTTGAAAAATATCATAAAGCATCTCAACCATCAGTCCTCATTCTTCATTCATTATTTACAGGGTATCTGTTACATAGTATTTTGTCACACCTCCTACACTTCCTTGTGAGATACTCTGAAGTTCCTGAAACATGACCATCATGTAGTGTACCCATTCATATATGTAGCTTAGATCCTTCCTAGGACATTGATTGGAAAATTCCTTGAGCTTTCCCTGAAAGAAATAGCTATAAAAAATTAATTTTAGAGTCATTGCGCTTATGAGAATAAAAGAAAAGATGATCTCTTGTTGCACTACATTTGACCCACAATAGCATCACTCTATTCATTTCTATACCCATGGTGATCCCAAAAAAGGAAATTTTCCCAAAGATGATGAGAAACTTCAGGATCTAGAAGCTTCCAGAGTGGCAAGATGAAGGCTTTTTGGTATATATGAGGTCGAATTCTCCCAAATTGGCCTCTTGGTCTTATCCTTATGAGCTACCTTCTTCAGATAAGGCCCTATTCCTATCTTTAGAGATCCTAACTCGCTTTCCAAACCCATATATTCATCCTCTCCCATTCCCAAATGGTTGGCCTATGTCTATTTGCACCGTTCCGTTAAGATTGTGCCTATATGCTACTCATTTGGCTTGGAGAAGGAGGGCTTGGGGAGATTAGCTTGGACTTGGATATTCATTCAAGGAAAGCCTATCAACATCAATGCTTGGTTGTATGCTTCCCCTCATTTTCTATTAATATACAATTGCTAGTTCATTTTCCCTGAATGTGTATGCTCATGTATCATTTAGCTTATTTTTCCTTGATTAGTTAAGTAGGTTTCTTTTGAATATTCTATTTGTATTTGCATGCCTTGTTGTGTCTTGACCTCCTATGTAGGTTCATAAACACTGAGAGAAATGGGAACAAGCCCGTGACACAAGTGATTCAATGCCTTTAAAAAAGGAGATCGAAATAGCATCAGAACGAGGTAGGTCATCTTCTTCATTTCTCTTTTCAAATGTAACTTAGGAAAGTGTCCACTACATTCTCTGTTTTGTTCCTAGACCCTCTCATTGGGCTAGAGGGATCTTCTTTATCTGCAAAGAGGATTTACCTAGACAACATGAAGGTGTCCCCTCTAGATGCAGCCATTGTTCACTATTATGCCCATCTAAATTTTCCTTTCCCAATGGCTCATAAGTATTATAAATCGGTTAGAAATTTTTCTCTCAACCCCCATCATCCCTTCTAAATTGCAATATGAAAAAGAGGTAGTGAAAGAAGTTTTATTCAAATTTTCTTGTGTACCTATGTATGTAACATCTAGAGGCATTATTTCAAACCTTCTCCCAGGGAAGGTGTCATCTCCCTATAGTATGTCACCCATTCCCCACTATTTTTCTCATTTTCCTATTTTACAAATCCTCCTACCGAGCATGGATTTTTTTAATTTGTTACTACCCTCTACTAATATGCCTATTTTATCATCTCCCACCTTCTTACCTTGGAAGGGCTTCTTGTCTCACTTTGTTCCCCTGACAAGTTGTAAGAACTCACCCCCTCATTTCCCTTCTGGTATTTCACCGCCACACCCTAGAAAGACAATGAGTTCAATCAAAGGTCGAATTATAAAGCCACCTTGATCTAAGAGTCTTGAGAGCTCTTAGGGGAACTGACCTCATTAATTTGGGGTTTGAGTGATCTTATGCGTATTTGGGGTACAAACATTCAATCCTAAATCACACCATTTCCTAATTAACTGCAAAGAACTATTTTTCTCAATAATTCTAAATTATCATGAACCAAATTCTACTATCTAAGGATGGAATTAAAAAGTATCAAACATCACTAATGTGCAAATAAAGGGATCGAAATAAATATGTTTTTGTCTTTTTGTCTTTTCGTTCAAAATCAAGTATGCAAACTAATTTCCTTTGGTGATGTGGCAAGTGAATTACGGATGTTGGAGGTTGAATGGAATGGTTAGGAGATGGTAAAATGGTGTGGGAGACCATAGGGAGGTTCTTGGTGACTTCCTAGAGGTTTTCTCTCAATTCTGCCTCAAAACAAGTGATTTCAGGAAATCCTACGTAATCATCTTGTAGGAATTATAGTGAACCTACAGGATACAGCTGAGAGAAAAATGTGAGGTGTTGGAGGTGATGGGATTCCTAGGAAAGGTGTTTGTTGGGTGGAATGGACTGTGAAAATTCCTAGGATCACTCAGAACTCAAAACCAAAGTTGGGAGGTTGATGGATTTGCTCAAAAACCTTGGATAAGTTTCCTTGTGAAATGATGAAATTGGTGAGGGTTTAATGACCAAGAAAATCAAATCCAAGTTGGATGCCAAAAAATTTATTATTAACGAAGACGTCTTAAATCCCTATTCCTAGTGGAATCATTCAAAAAGATATTTGTTAACCCATGCAAAAAAAAAATAAGAAACATTAGTAGTCGAAAATCTAGAAATTCGAGAACTAGTGAGCTAGTAAATCTAAAAAATGGGCAATCAAATCAAGTGAAAATGCAATTTGGTAATTTTTTTTATGCATTATAATGTCTTTGTTATCTAATGCAAGTGGAATCAAGTCGATTGAATCTTGTTAGCATTCTCTAAAAGAATAGCAGAAATGTATTGTTCTTTGCTAAAAAGGACGTCTAGCAATCTAGATTTGGGAATAAGAAGACTAATCCAAGAAAATCAATGATTATTATGAAATTAAAAATCTTTTCCAATAATGAAATAATTCTCTTGATCCTACAAAATAACTTACACAAACCATTTAACTCAATCATACAATAAGAAATCATTATTACTAAATGCAAAAATAGGAAGAAATAAAAACTAGAGATGCATGTGAATAAGCAATAAAAATAAGGAAATAAAATGATAAAAAAGGGTTGTGAGGCTCCTGGGATGGCCAAGACCAAGTAAATGTAGAGACCTATGGAGGAGAACAATATTTAGAAGCTGAAAATGACACCAATATTCATTATTTTCATCAATAGAATTACATTCCTACAAGAAAATACAATCGAGCTACAAAAATACAAACTCTCTCCACAATAACGCTAATGAAAATATACCCCTAGAGGAAAATTTGACTTGGTACTAATAAAAAATGATTAGGAATCATTCCCCATGAATGGAGGAAGAATTCCCCATCAAAATACCTTGATTAGTGGATCTAGTCCCCAGTACGAGGAATTTGCATTAAATGGCATGGAACACATTTCTAGATTTTCTCAATCATTACCTAAAGGAAAATTTGATTTAGTACTTATACAAAATGATTATGAATCATTCCCCATGGATGGAGGAAGATTTCCCCACCGAAATCCCTTGATTAGTGGATATGCTCCCTTGAATGTTGTATATGCTCCATTGATTAGTGGAACACATTCCTAGATTTTCACGATCATTACAATTGCAAAATTTGTGACATAATTCCATAATATATTGTTGAATTATTATTTATTATTGATCCTTGAGTAGCAGGGAACAAGTCCCAAAATTAGATCCTCCTCCAACTCTTCATAATCTTCCCAATATTCTCATAATATTCCACAAAAAAAAAATATTAGGCACAAACACTTGATTATTCAAAAACCTTCCTAATGAATATTTTAAAATTAAAAATAATTATCTAATGCAAAAAATATGTTTAATGTGTTGAAGGATGGTCACAGACCTAAATTTATGTTTTAAATTAGAGGCATGGGCCTTAATTTATGTCTAATTTAGAGGCCCATCATACCCCCTCGCTAAAAGTGTTTCTCAACCTCTCAGCAACTTAGTGACCTCATTGTGCCTCATCCATGGCCTTGGTGGCCTATATATTGTGCATTAGGAATCTTGGCTATAAGTTCTACATGGACAAGCCAAAAAAAACGTATTTCTGTAGAGAAAAATCCTTGTTTCTTGAGACATTTAATTTTCCTTCTTCCCCTTATTCAAAATGCTTCTTCATTATTATTTTAGTTTTGTAAGGTTTGCCACACCCTTATCAACATTCTTCTACCTTGTTCCATCATTTATTTTCCTTAGGATTGCCTCTTGTAGGATTTCTGGGTCATAGTAATTCCTACAGGATCATCTTGTAGAAAACACAGTCCCTTTTTAAACTAAGGTAAGGGAGTGGAAAAAATGATAGAAATGGTGGAGGAATGAATGGTAATGAGTGCTAAAATAAAAATGTGATTGAAAAGGGTCACTTTATGATCCTCCATTTCTCTTTGACCATCCTTGCTGAACTACAAATGGAAATTTCATGAAAATGGAGAGGATGCTCTCTTTGTTTTTTTTTTTTCAAGAATGAAATGGGATGGATGAACGATGAATACATAGTGAATATGAAGTGGATGGAGGGCTTAGAGTGTTGTGGTGACCTTTGACTTTGCAAAAATGTCTTCTTTTAACTATTTTCCTCATTCCTTGAAATCATCACCCTTCATAATTTCATTTCTCAAGATTGCATGAGTGAAGGAGTGAGTTGCAATCAACTAGTTGAAGGCAGCTAAGACTGAAGACCCATTCTTAATTTATCAAACCTTATCTCTCATGCATCAACAAAAATTTCTAACTATAATATGCTCAAGAGAAGATGTCAAGGATATTGCATACCTCTACCTACCTGATGGTTGTTAGAGAGACATGCATGTTGTTGTTGATTTGATGTTGATGTGTAGGTGTTGGATGGTAATGCTAATGATCCTGATGCTGCTACTAAGCTCTTGAGGAGGTTCTTTGACGTCTAGATCTCTTTTAAAACTGTTCATTGAATCATGTATTTGTTGTTCTATATCTTGTAGGTTTATAGGACAACAACTTGTTTTGTCCATATATTGTAAATGGTAGACTGGATTGAGATGAAACCTTTTGAGCATATTACCATCATCATTATGCAACTTCCCATTGAATTTTTTTTCACTGGATGCACAGATCTCGAGAAAAACGGAGGTCAATTTCTTCGTAACCGTGCACTATAATTTACTAAAATTCCTTGGGAATGTTACCATAATCCTTATGCATCTCCCCAAGAAACCAGTTTTTAAATGGATGCACGAATATTGAGAAAATGCAGAAATGGCTGAAGGTGATGGAGGAAAATTTCTTGGAAATCATGATATAGAATTTACTGAAATTTCTTGAGGATGTTACCATCATCCATATACATATCCATGTGAAACAACTTTGAAAACCGATGCATGGTTTTCAAGTTATGGTAAAAACAAATTTCTGCTCTATGTATTTTTCTATCGTGTAGTAAAATAGAGCATCTTGTAGTTTTTTAGGACAACAAGGAAAATGAGTAATAGAAGCTTGAGAATGACAGGTGAATGGTGAAAATAGAGGAGGGTGATGGATTGGCATGGCCTTGGCATTGTTGAAGCATTTGAGCGAAGTAGGAGAAAATCAAAATTTGACTTCTTTTGGTTAGGCTTGACCAATTTTCCTTTTGGTAACAACTTTGTTCTTATTTCTTGCAGATGTTGGAGAGTACATGCATGCATGGAGCAAGGATTCTTATATTTTTTCTCTTTTTTTTCTTCTAGGCCTACTAGCCGTCTCAATGAGGTTTTCAACTAGTAGGTCTTCCTAGGCACCTTAAAGGAGGTTTTCACCCAGGATCTTCTTTTTCTCCTTTTTTCTACCATGAGCTTCAAATCTTCCTATTTTAGTTGATTTATCTCTTGAATACATGGAGGATTTGATGGTAACCATGAGGGAGCTTTCTCACTCTGCGGTATTGTTGTTTGCTCTTCCTGAAATGCAGCCCATGGTTCTTTGATGATCCCTTTTGAGTTTTCTTCTTCTCAATGTGGTCCTTCAATGATATCAATATAATCTCTTTTTTTGCAATACTCTTCCTGAGCTATGGTGAATACCATTGAGATCAAGATGAGTTTCTTGGAAGTGTTGTACCTTAGCATTCTAAGTGGGCTGAGCTACTTCAATGTGTGGGTTTGGAAATGGTGGTACAGGTAGTTCAGTGGGAGTGTATATTTGAGATGGATGTGGATGGGGTTGTGGTTCTAGTGTAGGTAAATGTTAAGCATAACATGGAGTTTTTTATGGAGGATATTGAGGAAAATACTGAGGATATTGTTGAGCGCTCCCATAAGTTCCTTGCCAGCCTTGTTGCCAAGATTGGTTTTGGGGTTGAGATGGCCAATGCTGCCAAGGAAACGATGTGTTCTAATTACTTTGAGGTGGATGTGCATAAGCTTGAAAATGTGAATTAGTCTCTTGCATCATATCAAACTGAATATGTTGTCATGATCCTCTTGGAGCTACATAACATTGCTACATTGGTGGTTGACTTGCTCCATTGTCCTCTTGGTGAACTTCCTTCAACCATGGTAATGAGGAGAAACATTTAACATCATGTGATTCTACAACACAAATATCAACATTTTCTTTTCCTTCATCTTGCATTCTTAACATTCCTACTTGTTTTTTTAGATTGATAAGAATTTTTGTTTTAAAATCATCAAAAAAATTTCCCAATTTAGCTTGACTGACCGATCTTGATGCTGATTTATCTACTCTTGTTTTTCCTCTTGATATGTGTTTGCATGTTTAACAAATTTCTTCAAATGATAATTCATATACATCACCTCTAATCATGATATTAAGTAGATCAATCCATTCATCCCTAACTGCTCTAAGTAAGAGGGTTTTTAGTGTGTCAGATCCTAAATGATGTAGCTTTCCCCTCTTAACATTGCACATGAACCTCTCTATTAGATCCTCAAGGCTCCAATCTTCTCTTTGATTCACTCTAAATATTTCTTATTTAAGATCATGATATTTATATTTAAGTATAAATGTCTTTTTCATATCATTCCATGATCTTATTGAATTAGTCCCTAAACTCGTGAACTATTTAAGAGCTCTATCCTTCAATGTTGCCAGAAATAATCTATTTTTGTGTTTTTAATAAGTAAACATAAGATCTACAAACAATCTCAAATTTAAAGAGAAAGGTTTCCGGATCCTATGACCTTGGATCATGAAATTTTGGAAGAAAGGATGGAGGTATGTTCTTCATGTGAACACTTCCATCAATATATTGAATGGGAAATCTAATAGGATCTTCCTCATTGTCATCATCGCCATCAATTTCTTCTACATTCTTCGCCATATTCTTATTCTACTTGCAAAAGTGAATGGTGATATGGCTCTTACTACACCACGCCATCAAAAGGGGGGTGGGTTGGTGTTGGATAATTTTTTTATTTTTTCTTATGATTGAATGAAAACTATAATTCAATGCAATTTTCTACTTTTCAAATTAAATAGGTCTAATGAAAATACTTTTTTTTTTTTTGAAAAACTAGAAAGAAATGAATTAACTAAGGAAGAAAACAATGCATAATTTGACACCTCCCTGACAATGGTGCCAAAAGTGGATGAGCCTTGGTATTGCAAAAAGAATGTTGCAACTCCCAAGAATACCGACTTTAATTATCAACCTAGGGTTCATACAAAATTAAGAGGTGTCAGCACTATATGTGTGACATGAAATGTGTCCTTCCTTTAATGTCATGATGTAATGGAGTCCATGTACTGAAGTCAAATCCTAAACAAATTCGAGAAAATGAAAATTTTGAAATGGAAACTTAACCTATTGCAAGAAAGAGAGTACAAGGAAAGAGACAGAAATTCAATCCCAAATCACACCATTTCCTAGTTAGTTGCCAAGAAACTATTGTTTGCAATAATGCTAAATTATCATTAACCAAATGCTACTATATAAGCATGTAAGTAATAAACATCAAACATCACTAATGTGCCCGTAAAGGGACTAAAATAAATCTATTTTTGTCTTTTTGTCTTTTCATGCATAATCAAGTATGCAAACTAATTTCCTTTGGTGATGTGGTAGGTGAATTAAGGATGTTGCAGGTTGGATGGAAGGGTTAGAAGATGGTTGTATGGTGAGGGAGACTTTTGGGAGGATTTTGGTGCCTTACTAGAGGATTTATCTCAGTTCGGCCTCAAAACATGTGTTTCAGGAAAACCTACAGAATGTACTAGAGACCTACATGATGTTCTTGTAGGAATTACACTAAACCTACACAATACAAATGAGATAAAAATGTTAGGTGTTAGAGGTGATGGGAGGCCTAGGAGTGTGTGATATGTGGGATGGAGTGGGGAAATTCTTGGTATCACTCGGAACTCAAAGCCAAAGTTGGGAGATAGATGGATTTCCTCAGAAAGATTGGATAAGTTTCCTTGTGAAATGATGAAATTGGTGAGGGTTTAATGACCAAGAAAGTCAAAAATCCGAATTGGCTGGGACAATTTTTTTTATTAATTAGGATGTCTTAGGTTACCATTCTAAGTGCAATCATTCAAAAACATCTCTATTAACCCATGCAAAAATAAAAATAAAAAACATTACTAGTTAAAAATCTAGAAATTCGAGAACTAGTGAGATAGTAAATCCAAAAAAATGCCTAACCAAATGAGGCACAAATGAAATGGGGTGATTTTTGTTATGAACTATAATTTTTTTTGATCTAATTCAAGTGTAATCAAGTTGATTGAAGCTCATTATGAAGCTCTAAAAAATAGCAGAAATTTATTGTTCTTTGCTAAAAAGGAGGTCTAACAATTTAGATTTGGGAATAAGAAGACTAATCCAAGAAACTCAATGATTATTATGAACTTATAAAGCTTTTCCAAGGATGAAATAATTCTTTTGATCCTAAAAAGGAACTTACATGAACCATTTAACTCAATCCTACAACAAGAAATCATTAATACTAAATGCAGAAATACAAATAAATAAAACGTAGAGATGCATGTGAATAAGCAATGAAAATAAGGAAATGAAATGATACAAAAGCGCTGTGAGGCTCATGGCATGGCCAAGCCCAAGGAAATTCAGATTCCTATGGAGGAGAACAAGATTTAGAAGCTAAACATGACACCAATATTCATTATTTTCATAAATAGAATTACATCCATGCAAGAAAATACAATGGAGCTGCAAAAATACAAGCTATCTCTAAAATAACACTAATCGAAATATACCCCTAGAGGAAAATTAGACTTGGTACTTATAAAAAATGATTAGGAATCATTACCCATAAATGGAGGAATATTTCCCCACCAAAATCCCTTGATTAGAGGATCTAGTCCCCATTACTAGGAATTTGCATTAAATGGGAGGGAACAGATTCTTAGATTTTCTCAATCATTCCCTAGAGGAAATTTTGACTTGGTAGTTATAAAAAATTATTAAGAATCATTCCCCATGGATGGAAGCTTTCCCTTCTAAAATCTCTTGATTAGTGGATCTTCTCCCTTGATTCGTGGATCTCCTCCCTTGTTTATTGGAACACATTCCTAGATTTACTTGATCATTGGAGTTCCACTATTTGTGCCATAATTCCATAATATTTTGTTGAATTATTATTTATTATTGATTCTCCAGTGGTAGGGAACAAGTCCCTAAATTATCTCCTCCTCCAACTCTACATAATCTGCCCAATATTCTCATAATATTGCACAAAAATTAAATAATATTAGTCACAAATTTTCAATTATTCGTAAACCTTCCTACTGAACATATTAAAGTTAAAACTAAATTATCTAATGCAAAAGGAGAGGTTTAATGTGGTGAAAGATGGTCATATGAATTAATTTATGTTTTAAATTAGAGGAATGAGCCTTAATTTATGTATAATTTAGAGGCCCATCAAACCCTACCGAGAGAATAGTGTTGAGGAGGCTCATTAAAAAGAATTTGTTGCATGTTTTTCTACTTCATGAAACCATGATGGAGGGTACTTAAGAATATTCCCTCCTACACCCTTTGTGTGGGTTGGCATTTTTTTCCTAAGATGCATATGGGAGGTCTCGCATGGTTGTTTCTGGACCGATGAACATAGATTTTCAACCTAAGTCAGCTTCGTCACCCCATAGATCTTTACATATTTATTTTTTCTCTTTGGACCTAGTCCTCAAGTTGTTATTTTTAAACATATATGGCTCCTTAAGGAAAATGGACCTCTTTTTGGAAACTATTTTTTCTCTTCCAATCATCCTCTCTAATCCATTGATGCTTGGGGGGATCTAAATTTTTTACTTGGGTGAAGGGAAGTTTGAGGTTTGTTGCCAAGATTAATCCCTTAAATGATTTTTTGTATGTAAGTTATAATAGGTTTTTCTTTTAGATATTCATCCTACAAATATTATTCATACATGGTGATATAATGGGGCCATAAATGAAAGGATTTCCTACGGGCTTAGTCAATTTCTCATTTTGAGATAATGGGTAGATGAAGGATTGAGACTGTGACAGTAGATTGTTTCAACGTGAAGCTTATACCATTGTTTAATTCTCTTTGATATTACTCAAGCTCCTCCAAAGCACACCAATCTATTTAAATTAAACCCTAAGTGGCTCAAGGATCCACATATCCTCCAAGGTATAACAAATGTATGGATACCTCTCTCTCAAAATGACTAAGATCCTTCCCTACTGCAATTTCAATCAAATCTAAAAAGGGAAGGAGCAATTGTCATCACCTTGGAAAATAAATAACATGAATCAAACTCCAAGTTTCTATATAGGTCATAAAAGCTAAGCTTCGGTCCCTTGAAGAAGGAAAGTGATTTGGAATGCTCAAGAAAGAACAACTTGAAGAAGTAAATTTGTTGGAAGTCCATAAGTCAAAATTTTACCTAGATAAGGGTTGGAGGATGAAAATAAGACCCATCTTGATTCAAGTATGAAATGAGAACACTAAATTCTTCCACCACTACCTAAATCACACTAAATCCATCAATATAATTTGGAATATAGTTGAGGAGGATGGTTCCTAATCTTCCACCTACCAATAGATTTCTTAAGAAGGTACTAATTATTTTGTGAATCTCTATATAGGGGGTGGACAACCAAACCGAGATCATATTCAAAGAGTGGCAACATATTTTCCTCATTTTGTGGATGAAGAATACAATGAGGCTCTAAAGGAGGAAATTTCATTGGAGGAACTTGGATCCACCATTTATAGCTTTCAAAAAGAAAAATGTCATAGGTTGGATGGATTTCCTATAGAATTCTATATTGGCTTCTTCTAATTTATTGGAGAGGATCTCCTAGAAGTGGTGGAATACTCTAAATCTAGAGTGAATATTTTAGCTCCTTTAAAAAATAATTTCATTTCCCTTATCTCAAAGGTATAAACCCCTCCTCCATTGATCACTATAGACCTGTCTTCCTTTGCAATGCCATATACAAGATCATACCGAAAATCTTAGCCTAGTTCCTAAAAAAAATCTTTGAAACAACATATGTTGTAAATAATTTGGGTTCCTCAAGGGTCATAAAATACATGATGCAATTGGTCTATCTCAAGAGGGACTCCACATTATTGATAGTGGAAATCAAAAGGAAATTGTCTAAATGTGGATTTATCAAGGCATTTGATAGGGTAAATTGGTTATATATAAGACTGATTCTACTACATTTTGGCTTTCACCACTTTTTTTTAGCTCGGATCCTTGGTTTTATCTCCTTAGCCTCTTTTTCACTCATTATGAATAGTGAAACTTTGCCTATTTTCAATTCAAGTCAAGTATTGTGACAAGGATTCCTTGTTTATACTCTACTCTTCATGATGGTGGTAGAATGTATCAATAAAATTATAAATGGTGCTCTTTCTCGTCTCCTCTTCAAAGGAATCTCTCTAGGCAACCAATGGACACTTTGAAATCTTATATTTATGAATGATATTCTCATCTCTTGTGAGCAATCATTTGGAGTTCTAGATGCCTTAAACATAGCTCTATATGCTTCCAGTCAGGCTATAAGAATGGTAATTATATGAATCAAAATCCTTTATTTTATTCTAGGGTATGGAAGAACATGACAATATCCAATGCACAATGCTTCTCTAGGCTAGGGATATTTCAAATGGTCTAATATACCTAGTTTTTAATTTGAAGTGAAATAACTATTTAATAGAGGATTAGGTTTGGATGATAGAAAAAATTCAAAAATGAATATCTACCGAGTGCTTCCTATGACTCTCCCTAGCTAAAAGGTTCCTATGTTAAAATTAATTATTAAAGAAACTCCCAGTTTTTGGGCCACTCTAGCCTGGATTCCAAAAAGAGTTGTTAAGAAAATCAAGCAACGCAGCCTTTAGTTACTCTACCCTGGAAATAAATACAAACACATTTTTACAATGACAACTTGGAAATATTTTACTTTGTTCACTTATACTCTACCATCCAAATTAGTTCACCTATACTCTAGCATCCAAAATTTGTTGTCCACTCATACATGGGGCAAGGATTGTGTATGGAATATATTTCTTAGAAATAAATTCATCCCACATCCATGTCTAACTGGATAATATCCATTACAAAATCATCTACCTTAATATCCACTAAAAAATCATCTACCTCAAGTTTTATCATATGGAAGACCATCGTAAATGCCTACGCCATTATTTGCAATGGTTGGCTTTGGTCAATTGGATATGGCCAAGTGGAAAATTAGGGAATATCCTTGGGTGGGTAGTTCACAAAACGAAATTCTCTTAGTGGACCTCATTCGTGTGAAAAAATCAAGAATGGATATATGGATTTGTATGATTTAAACATGACTGCATATATGGATTCAACACCCTCAAAAACCTTTGGAACACTTAGATTTTGAAGAAACCACTTGTAAAACTTGTGATTTCAATGAATCTGTGCAAGATTCTACACAAATTAGATAAAAAATAAAGCATAAAACTTTTCGAAAAGTCAACTACTCTTTTATATATATATATATAGAGAGAGAGAGATAGTATATATATAAACTATATAATATATATATATATATATATAGCAAGATTCTTACCACATAAATGGTCTTCATTACAAAACCATAGCTTATCCACATACCTAAAAACCATGACTCATTTCATGAAACTTCTCCATATGACATTTTTTTAAGCAATCAATTTATTTACAAAAAGGGAAAAGAAATATCTACTTTTGAAATAAATCTTAATCTTTAATATGTAATTAATCATAAGAATAGTCACAAATATTTTCCGAAATTAACTAAATCAATATATATATATATATATATATATATATATATATATATATAGCAAATAGCTTAACAAATAAACTAAAAATATATATAACATAAAAATATTAATATTAATAAATTAGAGGAACATAAATTGGTTTTAACTTGGTTCACAAGAATGGATTTGGAATAAAAGGTATTTTTGAAAGATTTAAAAAGGCTACTTTATCAAGCTTCATACAAATATAGTTATCACATCCTAATATAATGCACATATTCATCCATACAATATTAAGGCTACCTCGACTTAAATGCACATCTTCATCCATAGAATATTAGGGCTTCCCCAGTTAGCCTCCTGCTGTAGCAGGTATTCATATTTCATGATTGACATTTTTACATGTCAAATATGTCATACTTTGCATACTGCAATGTTCCATATTTGCTACACAGGCCACAAAAGTGTCCATGAGAGTGTGCTAGTCAAAGTGCCACTGTTGTCTTAATTTTTGCAGATTCACCAAGTGGAGGTATTGTTGCTGATAACATTTGGTGGATGGCCCAACTGTTCAATCTGGACCATGCCATGTTTAAATTGCTTGTTGTAGAATAGAGAATGATTCCTGTCCAAACAGCTCAAGCTTGGCAGATGACTAGCTAGGTAGAGAACTTAAGGAGCCCAACTACTTAACCTCAGCCCTTGGAAGAAATAAGGGTAATTTTTAGATAGTAGGGTAGTTAAAAGAGAAAGGCAATCAGGGTTTTCAAGTCTAAGTGCACCCGTCCTAGAACAACAAAGAAGGCTAGATAGATTAGGCTGGGTAGGTAGTTGGGGTTGTAGAAACAAGATCATCTTCAAGTTTTAACCTGAATAAAGAAAGCTCATCTCATTTGAAGGAGGAGCACCAAGGTGTTGTTTGATGGCAAGGTTTGGAAGCATGTCTAACCCCACTTTCATTCCCTCACAAATTATTCACTAAGACCCCCGTAAGGACCTTGCGATCTACCCAAAAGGTCCATTTTCACTCCATCCTGGTTGAGAACCAAGTTAACTTCTGAATTTGACTTACTGAAAAGAAGCCACATTTCTTGTGTAAAATTCATTTCTCCGCAGTCCATTCACTTCCTATATCTAAGTTTCAGTTCACAAACTTAGGCCCTCCCCTACACTTCACCTCACAAATTCACATTAACTCCTAGTTCTATTTATTTAGCTCCCTAACTCATTTCCCTATCCCCTATTATACAAAATTATATAATATTTCAAAAAATATTAAATAACCCTTCCCCTTGGCACTATAGCGATATTTTCCTAAGTTTGGGAAACGCTGAGTTCATTTGGGGCTTGGCATTAGCCCTTCCGTGTCCTGACCTAGGGTCAATTTGACATTTGGTCAAATTAATAACCACCCGCGCCACTTTTAAACCCATAAACCCTATTTCCTAAGGTTCTTTCCCCGCCGGATCAAGCAATTAACAAAAGAAATGTTGCGGGCCCCATCCCGTATCCCTCTGCAGTTTTACCTGTCCCGTCAACCGTCAGATCTAGCACACCTGAGATCTACGATGGGTGGGTATTTTTGTGCCCCGACCTACCGACGGTTAGCATCCGGGAGATGGGCGGTTTTCCCGCCGACGCGCCACCTTCTCGGCTGTGGCGGAGCCCCCCCTTCCGAAACCGCTTCTCCGGAAAGGCGGTGCGACACAAACCACAAACCGCCTCTCCTATGTGACGTCGGCGCCACGTCCTCTCCCATTACGTCATCTCCGCCCCGCCAGCGCTCTGCTACGTTAACGCCACTTCATCCCTTTCCCGTCCCCGCCTTGCTACCGTGTCACTGCCATGTCACCGCCCTGTCAGATGCCACGTCACCCATCTGTACCTGGGACCCGTGGATGACATCATGCTGACGTCATCCCGTGAAAGTGCCAAATGCGCCAAAACGTTTATTTTTGCATAAAAATCACACAAATGACCGTTGTATTTCATTTTTACTGCTCCATTTGTAAAAGCTCCAGTCCGTTGTGTTTACCATTTTCACTCCCAGAGCTCGAATTCAGCCACCAAGCTGCTACATCCTACAATTCAACTCCGCAGCTAGATATTGCACCAGTTTGTCCACCCTCGACGCCATTTTAACCAGCTATTTGCTTAGTTTTCTCCCCTGCTCATCCCTGTTCTTCATTTTTCTCCATTCTACATGCTGCAAACCTGCAAAATTCCTCAGTTGGAAACTTTGCTACACCTAAGACTTCATTAAAATCAACTAGTAAGCCTTCACTTCAAAAGCAACCCTGTAAACCTGTGCCCGGTTATAATTTCACCCTCGAAACTCTGTTTAGAGCTCGACCTCCAAGAAAAATCCCGCAGCAACTCAGCATTGCCCAAATTTCACCTCATTTCTCTGTACAAATCATTCCATTGAAGCCATAGTAACTCATTCCCCTCTGCATTTTCTCCTCACAGTCTTTAAGTCCAGAGAGTTTACTGAGAGAACGGGACTCTACATCAAAATTCTATAAAAAATTGCCTTTTTATCATGATGCCAAGTAGTCAAGCCTATTGTTACATTTGAACTCAGGTCCAGGTCCCTTTGCTATCCTCGCAACCAAGTTTGTTAGTCGACTGTAGCCCTAGTCTCCACTGTAAGCACAAGCACATAAAAGTTCAAAATGGCTACTCCATCCGCTCCAGACAGTGCTCCCATGAATTTGCCTAACAAAGAGCTTGAGGCGATGGCCCTGGTTGACAATGATTATCTTACTCAAGACATAGTTGTGGACAAGAATCATTTGCAAACCTATTTCTAGCTAAGAAACAACTTCCTTGACAATGTTTACGCGTATGGAATATGGGAGTCCAATTTGCCTCATAATTTCCTCCCTCTGTCAACATCTTTCCTGAAATTATTCACCTATGTGCTGGAAATTATTATCCAAAGCTCATAGCTGTCAAGTATCCATCTGGGAGCATACTTTTTTATGTCACTCCGGACTCTATCAACCAGATGTTAAATTTAAAACAAACACAGCTATTCTATCCTTTCTCCATGAACCACTTGCTGGAGGATGCCTCCTCTTCACTTGATCCCAAGATTGAAAGAATTTCTATGACAATTATGAAGGTAGATTGCCAAACTAAGGATTCACCTCCATTCTCATATGATCATTTCAATGAGGTTGGAAAGCTACTAGTAGACATGATATCCTCTATGTTAGGCCTCAAATCTAGTGTACATGTGGATGAGGCAGTGTTGGTTCTGTTGTCTTCCTTCAGCCAGGGGTAGCCTCCTTCTCCCAAGTATAACTATGCCAAGTTCATAGCCAGCAAAATCCATGATCAGCTCACAAAGCTAAATAGGGAGGGAGTCTTCAAATATTCCTCATACATCTACCATTTTTTCATGTATTGTCAGTCTGAAAGCTTCCCATGTCCTATCAAAAAAATGGATTCAAAAGGAGAAAGAAGATCTATTGTCTTCTGGTCATCAGTATTCCATCAGGTCCAGCATTCTCCATACTTTGACTGTGAATTTATCGACCAGTTTGTTTATCTAGTCTGTTGCCTCTTAATGAAAACTCCTCCTCCCAGAAAAACTTATGAAATGCAGAAGATATTACAGCTATCTAAGAGCTATAAATTAGGTTATTGGTATCTATACCAGGATCACCCAGTCATCAAAATTTATGGCTATGAGCTTCGTCCTTACAGGCTCCCAAGATATGTTGGGATGAGGCTATTTTCCTTGTAATATTACGGGCAGGTTATCAATTCAAATCTGGCTCATTTTCACAGCACCAAGAAAAAGGCCCGCCTGAAATTGAAAGAACACCTAGGCCCCTTTAACATGAACAGGAAGGAAGGTTGGCAAGATGCCGACCTAATACTGAAAGATCAACTTAGGTTCAAGAGGAGTTTATGGTGGGTCCCTTATGACCCACTTGGCTTTATTAATGCTAGAAGATTCAAATATAGACTGACACCCTATAAGCACTGCAAAATCCCACACTTTGAACAATATGCTAATCAAGATGCGTGGGCAGAAGGCACTTTAATTGAGGAATTCACTCAAGAGGAAATTATGGAACAAGCTGTCAAATACCTTGAGAAAACTCTTGACTTTGACTCTTGTTAGCAGGTAACATTCAAGTCACCACAGCAAATCGGAGAGGGCACGTCAGCTGTGTAAAACAGCTTAGCACCATCTCCATCAACAACAGGTACAACAAAAGGTCAGGAGCCAATGGATACAGAACAATAGACTATAGAACTATCTTCCACTTCAAAAGAGCAGTCCCAAGAACAGGCTCCTCCACAACAAACAGAGGCACCCCAACTGCCAGTCTTATAGACTCCTGCTCATGAGGAAAGAGGCAGAAAACGTGAGTGGGAGGACTCCACACCTGCCAGTGGATCCACACAACAGCTTGAAACAAAGAAACAAAGAGTTGATTCTCCATTTGAGGAGGAAATAACTGAAGAGATCCTTGAAGGCCTAAAGAAAGATAGAGAGGGAGGCCAACAAACACCTACTAGCTCTTTCCAACAAGAGCTAGACAGACAACATTCCATGGAGGTGTCTTCCTCCACACAACGAAGCAAGAGACCAGCTAGTGTCAAGGCCAGCTTCAAAGAGATCAAAGCTCAAAATGAGCTACTAAGAATGCAATTATATGATCAGTTCCTGAAAGCAACACCTGCCAAATAGGAAAGATTAATGGCAGAATATGATATCAAGGAGGAGAAAATGATATTAAGCCATTTCAAGCCCAACGTTCAATAGCCTCAGACAACTGCAGACTATGTTAGAACAAATCTGCAGGTCATGGCTAAAGACATCCACCCCATGGACCAAATTGAGCTTCACAAGAAGACTGGTGAGATGGTCTATGCTACTTTAGTAGACAGGGCCACACTCGCTCATGAGTTAAAGGAATCATTAAAGAACATTAACATTCAGTTAGACTTGGAAAGAATGGCATCCACAGCTAAAGAATACATAATCAAAACATTGGAGGACATTATTATTGACCTAGGACATGATCCTAAGGATCCTAAGGGTGTGAGGGCCCTTATGAAGAAAAAAGATGATGATATTGCTGCATTGAGAAAGCGATTGAGGTTTCCTCCTACCGAACACCCTCAAACTGTAGAGTTAATACAGGAGAAAGAAGCTGAAGATACATTAGAATTGCTGATGAAAATGAATCAAAGAGTAATCTAGATGGAGGAAGAACTAGAAAGAGTAGCCCAGAGTAAGTAGGGAGCAACAACCTCCCAGCCACCTCGAGCAGTTCCAGCTTCAGTAGTTCCAGCCAATATCCCTGTTCCTCCTCCTACACAGTTAGCAACAACAACAACGGCAACTACATCAACCTCTGAAGAAAGCATGAGCATGAAAGAAATGATGAAAGTTGTCAAGGAACTTGAGCTTCAGACCACAGAGATAAAAGAGGCCAAAGAGAAATTGGCCAATCTTGAAGAAAAGTATGAAAAATCTAAAATGACAGTAGCTGAAAAAACCAGGGAAACTAAGGCCTTGAATTAACAAATTAAAGCCTTAGAGAAAGAGCTAACTTTAGATAACACCCTGATGGAAACAAAAAAGATTTTGTGGGCCAAGATAAATCAGTCGGTCACTGGCCAATGGAGGTCAATCAAAGCCATGTATGAACAGGTGGAGCTAACTGGCAGAGCCCGTTTTGGAATTCAGAGGGCCAAAATAGCATTAGGAAACATGCTTAAGCAGGCCAAGAGAATGATCAACTTCTTAAATCATCTAACCAGGGAATAATTGGCAGCATTGCATATTATGAACAGAACAGATTCCATACTGACAGCCAAGAATGTGCTGACTTTAAGAAGTCTTATTCAAACTATAGAAGCAAGATATCGGGAAATCCAAAAGGATGCAGATAATTTTGATTTAAAGCTTGCAGCACTGCAAACTAGAGGATTTCCCAGCTTATTAACTAGTGTTGGAAGATTATTGACCAGTGACCAATATGAAACGAGGCTCAATAATTATGTCACAAATCAGCTCACTGCTTCATCAAGTTCTTCAGCTCAAGCAGGACCTCCTACAAGACAGACTCTTTATGATAAGCTGGAAAAATTATTTTACATGGAACACGAGGTCAACCAGCTGTTTGAGATGCCTCCTAATTATTACAATTATACAGAAGTGGATGAGACACTCATCAAGATACAAAGGCATCATCTTCCTCCCGAAGATTGGTGGCAAGCAATGCTGGCCATTTTACCTAGGTGACATCAGTCTTGGGTCCTTTTTTCAATTTTCAAATTCCATGTCAGCTACAGGACAAAAGTAAGAACTCAAGAGAACACATGAAAGAATAGGTGGAATAGGTTAAATCAAAGACAAAGCAGAAGGCTGGTACAACAAGCCCAAAAAGCACGGATTTTGAAAACATAGCTGCAACCAACTCAAATGAACTCAAAAGTCAAACATTTTCTGACGAAAGAGAACAACTCTTACTCTGTATTTACTTCGGCATTTACTTCTTCACCAACCGCTCTTTAGAAGTTGGTGAAAGAATTTATGAGCTAATAACTCCTCTTCTAGATATTTTGTATTTCTTTTTGTATAAATATCCCCTCGCAGAATGTATTTGGGGTTGGTTTTTGTTGGTTGGATGTTTTGCTTAAGCAGAGACTCGCACTGTATATCTGATAATTTCTATAATCAAAGATTGCTTACGAGCTTGGAGAACGAATTGTTTACTGTGCCTAATGGTTGAAGAGTGACTGTGGAAATCTTGTGCTGGTACATGACCCAATAAGTGCTTCTTACCTTTGTTTTCCATTCATAAATCATTATCTAAACAGCATAAAGAAAGATTAGCTTAGAACTTGTTTAATTGCACTCAATGCTCAATTTCTGTTGTCTCTTTATGATTTTCATCTGTTTTAGGCATAAATATGAATTCCACATGGCTCATATTTTCCCTAATTCACCATGTATGACAGTTATCCAAGGATTCCTAACTGCCCCTAGATAGAGCTCACTTTCCTTCCCTCTGTTAAGTTGAATGACAGATTCTTAATTGCCTCTCATTGCTTACATTTCACTCCATCTCTTTAGCTTGAAGGTTGTTTCATGTGCAACTACCTTGCTCCATGTTCCTCTTGTGATCAAGAAGGCATACCTGCAGTCCTACTCCTTGACTCCATGCCCAATGGTTTGAAACTTATCACTCTACGCATGCCTCTCTAGTTGAAAGCATCTTCCTTCCATCCAAACACCATCCAAACATAAACAAAACCCATTGAACCCAATAATTAGCCTAAAATCATCATCAACAAAGATAAATCATCAAGAGAGAGCCCTCTCTGATTGCAGGTGGGCTAGAACCTGCAATCCAAAGATTAGATTGTGGTTACCTCGACCGTATCCCTTCAGGAGCTTAGGGACAACCTGAGTGATAACATAATGGCGACTCCACTGGGGACCTTCCTCAGATAATCTCACAAATCCAGTCTGAAGCTCCGCTGAGGAAATCTTGTTTTGACTAGAATAGTGCTCCTTTTCTTCAGAACTGTTACATGTTTAATTCTGATCTTCGGTGGTGGATAGAGATCAGGCAATTCAAAGTTAAGGCATCCACCTGGCGACTCCACTTCATTTTCAATTGAGACGCCACTGAGGAACGAACCAATTCTACAACCAAGTAGTTCATATTCCAAAGCATTAATTAACAGTAAGATAAGATGATCAAGTTCATGAAAGATATTTCATTTGATGAAGCTTTAGATGAATTCAGGGACAGTTTATTAGAATTTGAGCTTGATGAAGAATTTCTCAGATTGGTGTTGTTAAAAACAGTAGGACACCTGCATAACCTATTCCTTGATTTAGTTGTTGAAAGATATGAAAAAGAAATTGAACTTTTACATTCTCAAATTCAGTCATACAAATTTTGTGATCCTAAAGAGTTTTTTCAAAATCTTCCTCCCCAAGTCATAAGGAAATGATACTACCTTATGACATACAGATTGAGGATAATCTTGCTTTCAAGGAAAAAACTGAAGAATTACTCGCAGGGTTTATTACTGAGGATGCAGTTGTTCCGTCATATCGGGAAACCCCAGAAGAAACTATCCCACATGATGTTTCTATTGATCCCATAGCAGACTACATGGAATTTCTTCTCACCTCGGGTTCTTTTATATACATTTTCTGTGAGGACCAAATTTATCAGCAACAACCTTTCTATGTCACAATCTTGATTATGGGGGCACCTGACCGAATACTGCTTTCAATCTCATTAACAAATAGTTAGCCAGTTCATTTCCTTCTACAGCTGCTTACGTGGCTACACTGGCTATTTTATTTTACCTAACAGCAAAATAGGTGTTGATTAGAGTAGGTAGGTAGGATTTCAGTTTTTGGATGGCAAGCTTGCTGGAGTTGAAGCCCAAAGTGAATGCCCTAAGCTCTTCAAGTCTGATGTCATGTTCATAAATAAGGAATCCAACAAAGGGAATTTTGCAAGAATACAACAACAACTAAAGACTAGGGCATTCTGACCTGCTGTTCTTGACTTTTCACAGGGAAAAGCCATCCCCAAGTGGAGCCACTATTAGCCTCCTGCAGAAGCAGGTATTCATCTTTCATGATGAAAATTTTTACATGTCAAATATGTCATACTTTGCATACTGCAATGTTCCATATTTGCTACACAGGCCACAGAAGTGTCTATGAGAGTGTGCTAGTCAAAGTGCCACTGCTGTCTTAATTTTTGCAGATTCACCAAGTGGAGATATTGTTGCTGATAACATTTGGTGGATGGCCCAACTGTTCAATCTGGACCATGCCATGTTTAAATTGCTTGTTGTAGAATAGAGAATGATTCCTATCCAAATAGCTCTAACTTGGCAGATAACTAGCTAGGTAGAGAACTTAAGGAGCCCAACTGCTTAACCTGGGCCCTTGGAAGAAATAAGGGTAATTTTTGGATAGCAGGGTAGTTAAATGAGAAAGGCAATTAGGGTTTGCAAGTCTAAGTGCACCCTTCCTGGAACAACAAAGAAGGCTAGATAGATTAGGTTGGGTAGGTAGCTAGGGTTGCAGAAGCAAGATCATCTTCAAGTTTTAACCTAAACAAAGAAAGCTCATCTCATTTGAAGTAGGAGCACCAAGGCGTTGTTTGATGGCAAGGCTTGGAAGAATGTCTAACCCCCCTTTCATTCCCTCACAAATTAGTCACTAACACCTCTGTAAGGAACTTAGGATCTGCCCAAAAAGTCCATTTTCACTCCATCCTAGTTGAGAACCAAGTTAACTTCTAAAGTTGACTTACTGAAAAGAAGCCACATTTCTTGTGTAAAATTCATCTCTCTGCAATCCATTCACTTCCTATATCTAAGTTTCAGTTCACAAAATTAGCCCCTCCCCTACACTTCACCTCACAAATTCATATTAACTCCTAATTCTATTTATTTAGCTCCCTAACTCATTTCCCTATCCCCTATTATACAAAATTATATAATATCCCAAAAAATATTAAATAACCCTTCCCATTGGCACTATAGCCATATTTTCCTAAGTCCGGGAAATGATGAGTTCATATGGCACTTGGCATTAGCCCTTCCGTGTCCTGACCTAGGGTCAATTTGACATTTGGTCAAATTAATAACCACCCGCGCCACTTGTAAACCCCTAAACCCTATTTCCTAAGGTTTTTTCCCCGCCGGATCAAGCAATTAACAAAAGAAATGCCACTGGCCCCATCCCATATCCCTCTGGCATTTCGCCTGTCCTGTCAACCGTCATATCTGGTGAGCTTGAGATCTATGGTGGGAGGGTCTTTTTGTGCCCCGACCTGCGGATGGTTAGCGTCTGGGAGATGGGCGGTTTTCCCGCCGTACTCCCACCACGCATCACCTTCTCAGCTGTGGCGGAGCCCCCCTTCCGAAACCGCTTCTGTGGAAAGGCGGTGCGGGACAAACCACAAATCGCCTCTCCTATGTGACGTCGGCGTCACGTCCTCTCCCATTACATCATCTTCGCCCCGCCAGCGCTCTGCCATGTTACCACCACTTCATCCCTTTCCTGTCCCCGCCTTGCCACCGTTTCACTGCCATGCCATCGCCCTATCAGATGCCACGTCACCCATCCGTACCCAGGACCCACCGATGACGTCATGCTGACGTCATCCCGTGAAAGTGCCAAAAGCGCCAAAATGTTATTTTCCGCATAAAAAGCACGCAAATGACTATTGTATTTCATTTTTACTGCTCCATTTGTAAAAGCTCCAGTCCACTGTTTTTACCATTTTCACTCCTAGAGCTTGAATTCGGTCACCGAGCTGCTATAGCCTGCAATTCAACTCCGCAACTGGATATTGCACCAGTTTTTCCACCCTCGAAGTCATTTTAACCAGGTATTTGCTTAGTTTTCTCCCCTGTTCATCCATGTTCTTCATTTTTCTCCATTCTACATGTTGCAAACCTGCAAAATTCCTTAGTTGGCAACTTTGTTGCGCCTAAGACTTCATTAAAATCAACTAGTAAGCCTTTGCTTCAAAGGAAACCTTGTAAACCTGTGCACAGTTATAATTTCACCCTCAAAACTCCATTTAGAGCTCGACCTCTAGGCAAAATCCCGCAGCAGCTCAGTATTGCCCAAATTTCACCTCATTTCTCGGTACAAATCAGTCCATTGAAGTCATAGTAACTCATTTCCCCTCTGCATTTTCTCCTCACAGTCTTTAAGTCCATAGATTTTACTGAGAGAAGGGGACTCTGCATCAAAATTCTATAAAAAATTGCCTTTTATCATGATGCCATATTGTTACATTTGAATTCAGTCCCAGGTCCCTTTGCTATCCTCGCAACCAAGTTTGTTAGTCGGCTATTGCCCTAATCTCCGCTGTAAGAAAAAGCACAGAAAAGTTCAAAATGGCTGCTCCATCCGCTCCAGACAGTGCTCCCATGAATTTGCCTAACAAAGAGCTTGAGGCGATGGCCCTGGCCGACAATGATTTTCTTATTCAAGACATAGTTGTGGATAGGAATCATTTGCAGACCTATTGCCAGCTATGAAACAACTTCCTTAACAATGTTGACGCGTATGGAATATGGGAGTCCAATTTGCCTCATTATTTCCTCCCTTCTGTCAACATCTTTCGAGAAATTATTCACCTATGTGTTGCAAATTATGATCCAAAGCTCAGAGCTGTCAAGTCTCCATTTGGGAGCATACTTTTTTATGTCACTCCGGACTCTATCAACCAGATGTTAAATTTCAAACAAACACAACTATTGTATCCTTTCTCCATGAACCACTTGCTGGAGGATGCCTCCTCTTCCCTTGATCCCAAGATTGAAAGAATTGCTATGACATTTATGAAGGTGGATTGCCAACCTAAGGATTCACCTCCATTCCCATGTGATCATTTCAATGAGGTTGGCAAGCTACTAGTAGACATGATATCCTCTTCGTTAGGCCTCAAATCAAGTGAACATGTGGATGAGGCACTTCTGGTTCTATTGTCTTCCTTCAACCAGTGGCAGTCTCCTTCTCCCAAGCATAACTATGCCAAGTTCATAGCTAGCAATATCCATGATCACCTCACAAAGCTATATAGGGAGGGAGTCTTCAAATATTCCTCATACATCTACCATTTGTTCATGTATTATCAGTCTGAAATCTTCCCGTGTCCTATCAAAAAATTGGATTCAAAAGGAGAAAGAAGATATGTTGTCTTCTGGTCATCAATATTCCATCAAGTCCAGCATTCTCCATACTTTTATTGTGAATTTATCGACCATTTTGTTTATCCAGTCTCCTGCCTCTTAATGAAAACTCCTCCTCCTAGAATAACTTATGAAATGTGGAAGATATTACGGCTATCTAAGAGCTATAAATTAGGTGATTGGTATCTATACCAGGATCACACAGTCATCAGAATTTATGGCTATGATCTTTGACCTTACTGTCTCCCAAGATATGTTTCGATGAGGCTATTTGCCTTGGAATATTACAGGAAGGTTATCAATTCACATTTGACTCATTTTCACAGCACCAAGGAAAAGGCCCGCCTGAAATTTAAAGACCACCTAGCCCCCTCATGAACAAGAAGGAAGGTTGGCAAGATGCTGACCTAATACTAAAATATCAGCTTAGGTTGAAGAGGAGTTTCTGGTGGGTCCCTTATGCCCACCTGGCTTTATTAACGCCATAAGAGTCAAATATAGACTGACACCCTATAAGCACTACAAAATCCCACACTTTGAACAATATGCTAATCAAGATGCGTGCGGAGTGTTACACAAAAATATCCTCACCTTGATTATTTGCAGTCAGTATGGGTCTATCATCACTTGTACTATCCTCCTAAGCAAGTCTCAGACCTCAGCTCTTCAAAATAAGATTTGGAAATGAGAGAAAGACATCAAAAAACAATGTAACTATGGTTCCGCACTTTCTCTCACTTTTGCCTGCGGGTCCGCACCCTTTGTTCATATTACCTACATACTTATACGCTCTGTCTGTAAAGGGGATGGTGGTACCCCTGTGAAAGTAAAAAGGCACATTTTTTATCTTAACAAACTCACTTTGGGTTAATTCTAGATGATTCTAGAAGGAATTTTCACATGGATTGTTCACTCCAAGGTGGTTCATGCATCCCAAAAGAGAAGGAGCTAATCCCTTGTTAGGAGGAGCTATCCCTTTGAAGGAGGACCTAGTAACTTCCCTCCATTGCACTATAAATTGAGGCATTAGGTTAGATGCTAGGGAGGTTAGAAGCTGAACATTTTTTAGGGTAAATGCTGGTGAAATCAAGACTTCCTAGTTGAGCTTAAGAGGAGAGATCACATACCTTTTTGGCTTCATTAGGGAGTGAGTGAAACTTGCCAAAGTAGAGGAGAATTCTTGTGGACCCTGGGAGGAGCTTGTACAGTGTCAAGGCAAAGGTTGTAAAGTTCTTCTTCTTTTGAATTAATACAATCAGACTAATTTTTCTCAACAAGTATCTCATGTTATTTGTTTCATGGAATCCTTGACTTTCATGTTAAATATGTTTTATGATATTGGCTTTTCAGGTGCTATTTAATTTGTTTTCCTTGTTTGTATTTGCAAGTTCGCGACAAAGGAGCTCATTTGGATCAAAGGAGCGAGGGCATCCCCAAACTTGCGTTGGACATAAGGTAGGCCCTAAAAACCCTTTTTTGCCATTATTTATAAAATCATATTTAGAGAAAGATAGTGTTTGGTTGGTTTTCTTGTCATTAGGTCTTCTTTAGATTCTAGGAAGGTCCATCTTGTCCGCAAGATCGACTCCTTCCGCGTGACAAAATGGCGACTCCACTGGGGACTTGATTGTTTTCCTTGTTTTTACATTGACCTGAGAAACTTGCCTTTTTGTTTTTTTTTTGGCTTCTTGTGTGTGGAATTGGGTGGATTTAGTGGATCTAGGTTTGTTTTTTCTTTTCATTACTTTAGAAGAAGTCCGCAATTTGTGCTTGTATCAGAGTGTGTACCTGTACGCACTTTTACTTTGCACACAGAGTGTACATGCACCTGTGTAAACTCTGAACCTTCGTACCCTTCTAAATTTTTTAAAACTTTTGATTTTTACTCTTTAAATTAGTTTTATTTTGGTTTAGCAGTTGCTATCCTCTTCCCAGAAATGCATGTGACTTGTTAAAAGCTTTCCTTGGTTTTATTTCATTGGTGTTAGTGTTTTAGGTGAAATTCCTAGAAGTTTTGCTTGTTGGGTTTGTTTTTCGATTTGGTTGTGTAGTGGCTCTGAGCTTAGAAGCTGTAGGGACTTCAGATCACCTTAGTGCCTACCAGACTTCTTATGAGTCTGACCATTTATGAAATCTCCCCTTGTTGAGGAATCCGTTTTGAGTTTTCTCTATACAAAACTTTGAAAATCTTGTGATTGAAAGTTTGGATTTTCATTTTCAAAAAGAAAACAAAATTGGTTGTTCTTGAATTATTTGTGATTCTAGACAAATTGGTCCTTGGTTTGCTTATAGCCAAGTAAAACATCCTCGAAAAGACATCTTGTGAGCTTTTACTTCAAATAAGTTTTCATAGTTTGTAGATCTTAAGTTTGCTTTATTCATAGTTTTCTCAAGATTTGCTTTAGTCATAGTTCTAAATGTTTTATAAAATATAAAAATCTCTTTTGAAAATGATTTTTTTTCGTAGCATTTGAAGATTTGAAGGAAAAGGGAATTTTTTGTGCAAAATAACTAGTTGTCTCGTTTTGAGTGCATTGGAACAAATACTCTTCTTTTGATTGGTTTGTTAAGAAAGATTTGTGTTTACAAGCATTTGCATTCTCCAACTCTTTCCTAGATAGAAGTTCATTGAAGAGAAAAGATTGCTTAATCATCTTAAGTGCATTTTCGTAGTGATTTTGGGTCGAGTCTTTACACCACGAGTTTCATCTCCATCACCTCTTGACTTAATGAAAAACCAATAAAAATAACGCTTAAAGTAAAATCAATCTAGCAAATTTTTTGTTTCTAGGGCTCTAATACACCAACATAGCTTAGGCTAGTGTCTTGGAGGAGGGAGTAATTAACTCTCCAAGATAGTAAAACAAAAAAGTAGCTGTATCTTGCGGTAGGAGAGAAATCCAATTGTTGCATCTATGCTTTGGGAAAGCTCCTCTTAAAGGAAAATCACGATATCGTGTCCGAACCAGTGTGGGAATCAATCCTTCCTCATTGGGAATGATGCCATATATTCATGTATTACAAACGGTAAACCTCAGATTAACCATTGTCGAGGAACCTGGGGTCACTTGTTGGTAAACCTTCGATTATGTCGAGGAGCCTTCAAGGGGATTGAGCTTGCTACTCTGCCCTTGCATGCGTATCGGATCGTAGACTGTTCCCCCAGGTATATTTGTTTCTATTGGTAACCATAGTGACCATATTCTATAGGATTCTTCCTAAGGTGACGGTGGCGGGAAGATCCCACTGTACCTGGAGAAGACGTCGGCTAGACTCACTTGGATTTTCTGGGGGGTTCTCTTCACTTGAGACGGCTAAGTGGAGAAACTTGTGCCAGTCTATTCATTAAGCAAGTTGCTAGGGTAACTATTCCAACCACTATTTCTGTATCGAACTCTACGATGTTGGATTTCATCACCAACTAGTGTTTTCAGTCTAGAAAGTTACTGTTTGTGTGTGATTGATCTCCTAGATTCTTTAGGCGTATGCTTCAATTTGTTTGGTTCTTTAGAGGCTTTAGGTGGTTTTCATTGAGATTTTACTTTGTTTGTGTGTGAAGTAGTTAAAAGTCTTTAATTGTGGATGAATTACCAAGGCATTCCCGTAGACTTCGGGGCCAATCCCCTGAGTTTGTAAACGTGGCTGAGTTACTGAGGACGTCCCGTAGACTTCGGGGCCAACCTCCTGAGGACGTGTCGATCCAGCTTGAAGGCTTGAAAGTCCTCGTAACTCCTAGTGACGGTAGAAGTGGGTCACTTGAAGAAGATGAATCTTCTTTTATAGTACATTTTGATTCTCAACCGTTAGTAATTTCAGAAGTTACTGGTAGTATTACATCTACTAGTGATATAGGTGAAGAACCTGAAGTATCTAAACCCGAACCTAAAGTTGCTACTACTCCCATATCAGAGTTTGTTTCTCCAACTTCTAGTGGTCCTAGTTCGCCTAGGGTAGAAACTGTAATTACCCAAGATCTTCCTTCTGGACTTATAGCTATTGAAGAGCTTGCTATTTCGCATATTGAAGAAAGCTTTCCTTTCCCAATAGATCGAACTATCTTAGACCTTAGGGAGCATGAATCAATCTTTTACACTCCACCTAGGAGTAGTGCTTGGTACCGTTCACTGACTAATCTTCTGGAAAATCTGGGACTAATTTTTTCACCACCTCGTATTTTTTATCACCCAGCACCTAGAGATTACTATCCTTTATTGAATATGTCTAGCCCGTCATGCATGTTTTCTCAATCTCCGTAAGCCTATTTGTATGGCGGTCCTTCTGTTCCCGCTGGGTATCAGTCCATCTCTGGTACTTTTTCGGGAGCATCTCCTCAACCTATCGAACAAAAGTTGTTAACAGGAAGTAATGGTACTAAACCGTTGAGTGTAGAAGATATTTTAATGATGTTAGGTTCTCAACCTCAAGGTGGCCAGTTACCACTTGGGGGGAAACCTCAAGGTACCCAATATGTGCCTGGGGGGCAACCTCAAGGTACCTAGTATATGCCTGGGGGGCAACCTCAAGGTACTTAGTTTGCACCTAGGGGACAACCTCAAGGACAGTACATACCTACGGGACAACACGTTCCTCAAGGTCAACCCCAGACTCAACATGTACCCCAAGGTCAACCTCAGTATCAATATGTACCCCAAGGTCAACCTCAATATCAATATGCACCTAAAAATCAACCTCAATATCAATATGTACCTCAAGGTCAACACCAGTATCAGTATGTTCCTTAGGGTTATCAACCCCAAGGTCAGTACCCATCTCAAGGTTACCAACCACCTTTTGGTCAATCATATTATCAACCCTACCCTCAACCAGGTTATGGTCCTCAATATCCTCAACCTGATATGGGTCCATACCCCGGAACGAATTTAGTGTGGGATCCATCTCAATCCCAGTAGGTCTTGCAACCAAATTTGCAGTCGTCATCTCAACCTGGAGAACCCTTGGTTTCTAGTCCATCTTAGCAACCTGTCCAGTCTACTGTTCAAACTTTTGCACCTTCTGTAGTTTCTTAGTCTGGGCCTAGTATGCCTCGTACTCTGCCTAAAACGTCTGCTGCAACTACTGCAACATCTACTCCATCTACCCCACCTTCTTCTGGAGTATCGACATCTCCAGTTTCTATTGTCCCTATATCTACTCCTCAGACATCTTTACCTCAGTCTGGACCCACGGTCCAGACTTCGCTTCAGATGCCTGTAGGAAGTACGGTTGTCACTACTCAACCTCAATTTAATAAACCTCCATACCAAGGATAGTACCAATACAGTCCTGCTGCACAGCAACCAACCTATCAGTATCAACCGTACCCTGGGTATACATATCAACAACCTCAGCAACCCCAATATGGTCCGGTTAATCCTGGTTTTCCAGGAGGTCAAAAATATCCCAAATGTGATTCCCATTCCTAGTTATCCTGGATATCCTCCTCCTGGGGCTGGTCTGCAGACCCTGAGTTTTAGAGACCCTAATCGTTAGTTACCATTTATCACAACTTTCGACTTGCTTGACTTGACGCGCCTTATGAACGATCCAATTAACTATCTTTAGTATTGGCCACCAATGCCACATAAGTTGCCCAGTGATATTCCTAAATTCGAAGGTAAGCCAGGAGAGGACCCGTCGAACCATGTGATGACTTATCACCTCTAGTGTGCATCTAATTCCATTTCAGATGATTCAATTCATTTATGTCTTTTCCAGCGCACTCTAATTGGTCTTGCGGCCAAATGGTACATCGAGTTACCGTGAGCCACTTTTTATAACTTTAGTCAATTAGCTACCTCGTTTTTAACTCATTTTCAGTTGCCAGTTATATATGACAATGGCACAGAACTATTAACTTCGTTAAAGCAGTCAACGTCAACTTAAATTTCAGATCATATGCATGAATGGAGACGTCGACGACATTTAGTGAAAGTTTATATCTCGGATTAGATCTTAGCTGAATGGTTTGTAAAATCATTACTGCCCAAGATCACTGAGGATGTAGCTAAAGCTGGAGTAGTTACTGAAGAGCAAGTCATTGCTCAAGCATAGTACCTTGACTTAGTTTATACTCAGTCAGGTACGTTACACGAGAAGATCCCCGACCTACCCAAACAAAATCAAATCGCTGCTGCTCCTTCAGGGTCTCATGCCGCTGATGGTATGATTGGTACGGTAAATACCAAAAGTAAGAAGAAGTCTTCCAAGAATTCTTCTCCTATCATAACCTTGCCAAATTCCCCGACAGGAGAGTCTTTCGGTGAACTTTCTTCCGATATTCACATTGTAGAGTCGTCTACAGCTAAATCAAAAACCAATGGTAAGAAGAAAGGGAAGAAGAAGAATAAAACAGATAGAAATTCAAAAGAGAAACCTGAAAAAGCAGAACCCACTGATGAAAAACGCAAACCTCGTTATCCGTGTCTCATCTGCAATGAAGAACACTATACAAGAGACTGCCCTCATTGTGTAGAGGTTGTGAAAATTGTCAAAGGTTCCCAAACTCCTGCTGTCCTGAAGGATCCTTTTCCAGCTCAAGACAGTAAGATGATAGGTTCATCCTCTAGTGCCAATGAAGAACCCATATTGATGATTTCCCATGTACAGATTGTGACTCGATCGCAAGATTATGGCAGTAAAAGTCATCTTGATGGTAAAGAAGCAGAATCTTCTCATTCGAATCCATCAACCTTAGCTCCCGTTTCCGATCCACTACAGATCGAGAAACCTAACCCAGACTTAGTAATCAAACCACCCACAAAGGGTGTACTTCGAAAGTCTGCTTTCAATCCACATGCGAGAGCGACTTAGAACTACAACATTGTTGAGGATTTAGTTGTTTCACCCTCAGCAATGTCGGCTTTGGAAGTGCTGCAATCATGTCCAGATCAGCGCAAATTACTTTTGTCGGCTATAGGAGCTGTTGACGTTCAGGACCCAAACCTTATAATATTCGATCTAGAAAATAGTGCACCGCGTTTACCTCATCAAATGGCAATCTAGATTCCAGTGATAGTCAAAAACCTACATGTTCATAGGACTGTGATTGACGAGGGACCTTCCACGTGCATTATGCCGATACAGTGTTGGAGATCGCTTGGTTCTCCTTCACTAAATCAATCCTCGACAATTCTTCAGGCCTTTGATGGCCGTGTGTTTCATCCTTTTGGCATTTTACAAGATCTACTTATAGGGGTTGAAGGTAAAACCGTTAATCTAGATGTGGAGGTGGTTGATGCCCCTCTAGATTACAACCTTCTCTTGGGTCGTAGTTGGTCTTACGCTATGGCAGCTGTTGTCTCACCGGTCTTTCGGCTTATAAAATTCCCTCATAATGGAAAGATCGTAACTATAGACTAGTTGTCATACTTTTCATCCAACCCATCCTCTGCTGAGAGCATTCAGCATGTTGGTAAAGTGACGATCCCTTATAAGGATGTTGGTGTAGGGTAAGTTAAAGATTCCGGTTTACTGGGCACTTTTCCTTTTCCTTCTATCAACGCATCGTCTTCTACTGCAGCCATTCATATGATTTCATCAGGAACCATTGTTAATGATGATCCTTAAATCATACCTTCTGAATCTGAGATAGACACATTTGGTACTCTTATGCCTTTGAGTCTGTATGAACTTGCATATCAGACCGTGCAGTCATTTTCCGACCCAACATCAACCCAAATCGACTTAATGAACGTGGTCGATGAGGAGTCATTTTCAACATCAAACTCAGATTTAATAACGTTTTCCGAACTTGTTCAATCAGATGAGAAACTTCGTGAAATCCTATGCGTCGATGAGTTACCATGGGAGATCTTCATCACAGATATTCGTTTTTACCCGAGGGCAATCATTTTGAAAATGATTTTTCATCAATCGTTACGACTGAATATGTTAAGGACGCTCAGAATCCAATGAAATATCCTGATTCTGAGTTAAACTTGGGAAATATTTCTCGAACTATTCCCCTTGACATTTCAGTTAAGCTTGGAATTGTTGAAAACGTTCATATAGGTGCCCCTTGTACGGAAGATGAAATTCAAACATATAAGGCCCTATTTCAAGAATTTCGCGATGTCTTTGCCTGGTCATATGAGGAAATGCCAGGTATTGACCCAGCAATTGTAGTTCATGAAATTAAAACCTACCCAGACGCTAAACCCGTTCGGCAACGTTTGCGTCAGATTCACCCAAGAAAAGATACTGCAATTAAAGCAGAAGTTGAAAAATTACTCAAAGCAGGTTTCATTTATCCGATCCCGTTAACGGATTGGGTATCGAATATTGTTCCTGTTAACAAAAAGCAAGGGACAATACGAATATGTATCGACTATAGGGACATTAATCGAGCATGTCCAAAGGACAATCATCTTACTCCCTATATCGATCAAATCATTGATGATTGTGCTGGCAGTGAAATTTTCTCCTTTATGGATGGCTTTTTCGGATACAATCAAATCAATATTCTGCCTGCTGATCAACCAAAAACGGCATTCGTTTGTCCGTGGGGAACATTTTCTTATTGCAAATTACCTTTTGGGCTTAAGAACGCTGGTGCAACTTTTCAACGGGCCATGTCTTACGCTTTTCATGATATTAAGCACATTGTGCAACCCTATCTCGATGACCTGCCTGCTCATTCATTACATCGAGCTGACCATCTCATCCATTTAAGAGCAAATTTTATGAGATGTAGGCATTATCGGATTAGGTTGAATCCCTACAAATGTGTGTTCTATATTGAAACGGGTCAATTACTGGGGTTTGTTGTTTCAAAAACCGGCATTCACGTCGATCCTTCGAAGGTCGAAGCTATTATCCAATTGCCTCCTCCTTCGAGTCTTTGCCAACTCCAAAGTTTGCAAGGGAAAGAAAACTTTTTACGTCGATTCATCCCTAACTACGCCGAGATCACAAAGGGTTTTACCCGATCGTTGAAACAGAATACTTCATTCTTTTGGGACGAGATAGCTAAGAAATCTTTTGATGTGCTAAAAAACGTGTTGACCCATGCACCTCTGTTGCATCCTCCCGACTACAACCAGGACTACTTCTTGTATCTTGTCGCTTCCTATTCCACCATCAGAATGGTGTTAGTTCAGGAAGATGAATTCAGTACTGAACATGTGATATATTACCTTAGTCGCACGTTAAATCCAACTGAGCTAAAATACTCACATGTGGAGAAATTAGCATTGGGATCTATTCAAGTTGTCCAACATTTTCGTCATTACATTTTACTACGCAAGACTACAGTTATTTCCGATTGCAACCCTATGATCTATATTTTGACCAAGCAATTGTTGGGGGGCAAGTACTCCAAATGGATTGTCATCTTGCAGGAGTTTGACTTGGAATTTGAAAAGTCTAAGTCAAAGAAATTTTTAGTTTTTGCGGAATTAATGTGTGACTTCCCGCGTGTTGACACGGAAACTGTGGCAGAGGAGCCCATCGCGGACGAATCCTTGTTTCTAATTAGCACTTTAGATCCGTGGTACGGGGATATCATCATTTATCTCCAAACCCAAACCTTTCGGCCAAATATTTCACGATCAGACCGTCGACAAATAGGATTCCAATCCCAAAAATTCAAAATTATTGGAGATACTCTTTATCACTGTGGGGCGGACTCTATTTTTCGACGTTGTTTGACTAATGAGGAAGCTGAAAAGGTCCTAAATGACTGTCGCTATGGAGCGTGTGGTGGTCATATGTCTGGGTATGCCACTGCCCAAAAGATATTGCGCGTTGGTTATTTGTAGCTGTCTATGTTTAAAGATTGTATTATTGCAGTCCAAAAATGCCACAATTGCCAAATTTTTGATCGAAAGATGTGTGCTCCACCTGCTCCTCTTCACCCTATAATTTCCATTGGTCCTTTTGCCAAATGGGGTATCGATTTTATTACATGTAACCCTCACTCGGCCGGGGGGCATGCGTATATTATCCTTGCGGTAGATTATTTTACTAAGTGGGCTGAGGCGATGCCTACATTTGAGGCAGACGGAAAAACAGCTGCGATTTTCATATTCAATCATATAATTTCTAGGTTTGGTGTTCCAAAAGCGATTATCATTGATCATGGGCATCATTTTCGAAATGTTATGATGACTGAACTTATAGGCGAGCTTGGCTTGCGTCACGACAGTTCAACTCCTTATTATCCACAAGCTAATTGCCTGGTTGAAGCCATCAACAAGGTTCTAGTCATCATGATCCGACGAATCATTGGGATTCATCTGTCAAATTGGCATAACATGCTATTTTCAGCGCTATGGGCGTATCGAACCTCAGTTAAAACATCAACAGGGTTCACTCCTTTCCAACTAGTTTATGGTTTGGAAGTTGTGTTACCTATTGAGTGTGAAATCCTGTCATTGTGAATGGCCATCGAGTTACTTCCAGCTACTTCCGAAGAGGAAATACGTTTGTTATACTTGGCTCAGCTAGATGAGAATTTCCGTGATGCTGCATTAGCGATCGAATCTCAGGCCAAACGTATTAAAACTCAGTATGATCGAAATGTGACCCCTCGGAATTTTTCGGAAGGAGATCTAGTCCTTTTGTACGATCAAGCAAATGATAAATTAGGCGCTGGAAAATTCGTTCCTATGTGGCATGGTCCCTTTGTTGTCAAGCGAAAGCTAGTGAAAGGGGCCTATGAATTGGTAGACTTTGACGGGGTCTCTTTAGGTAAACCCAGAAATGGCCTTTACCTAAAGAGGTATTATGCTTAAAACGAGTGTGGAGATTTTTTAGTTAGGTTAGTTTTTTCTTCTAGCTGGTGTGTTTTAGATTAAAGTGTTCTTAGCTTAGAGAATGAGTTTTCCGTCATTATTCCTGCTTATCTTGGTTTTACGTTTGATGTCACAGATGTCGACGCGTCTCCAAACATATATTGGTCTCGCTGATGGCGTTTGTCGTAGTACACGGAATATTTCTTCCGCAGGTTGGGTTATCTATTCACCCTCTAACGAGTTGGTATCTATGCATGGGGTAAGCCTCAATCAAACAAAAAGCAACATTCCAAAATATAGTGCAGTGATTGAGTTATTATCTGAATCTATTTCATTTGGGATTCATATTTTGATAGTGAGGTTAGATTCTGAACTCGTTGTATTACAGCTTAATAGAGTATACACCATTAGAAATCCAGTTTTACTAAGATTATTTTTTAGAGTGTGTCTCTTGGAACGTGAATTTGATTATATTTAATATCAGCATATTCCAAGATCTTTAAATACATTAGCAGATGCAATTGCTTCTCAAATGTTAAGTAGACATGTGCAATAATCATACAAGTAAATTTAAAAACATTCCATAACATGTTTAACAAGACAAGCTGGTAATAACAATATCATATATATAGGAGTGTGTCAAAATAATACATCATCCTCGATCATAGGTTTAAGAACACCTTATGGTCATTAAAAGATGGTAGGTACAAAAAGCAAAAATGTCACATGTGACTACAATAGGAGATCATCCCATCACTGGTGGTGATCTCGGTATGAAACCACTGCACGGGCCACCTTACAAAGGAACCTCCTAAAAGGTCCGGGGACTCCAATCACATAGCGCTGAAGTTGACGAGGGATGTCGTCTATGCTGGTCTCGGGAATGTCCCTTGTCACGCGCTCTAGATGGCTCTCCAACTCGGCCAAAGTCTCTGCTGATTCATCCTGTGGGGCTAGAGCCGGTGCAACTGGTTGTTTTCTCTCGTAAGGTCGGAGAGCGACTGGTCACTGTGGACCCACATCTGCATTTTGAAATTTTTACTATCATTTTTGGGATGATATAAAAATAAAAAAAATTAAAATTAGGAAAATGTTGAAAAATGATTTTACCTGAGTCGTCCCACTGCTCTCCTGGAGGAAGCGCCATGTCTGGGTCTCCATGAAAATCAATCCCAGCATAAGGGAAGTCCTGGATAGAAAAAACCTGGTTCTCCAACCATTGGAAATACTCAGGTTTGAACCGAACGACCTCGGTACCCTCATCAGGATTATGGTCCATAACTGTGACCCATCGCATCAGTTTGGGATCTCGAGGAAGCCCAGCTCCAAAAGTAAGGTGTTGTGGGATCAGCATAGGAACCCTCTCTAGGCCAAAACTCACGACTAAAGCCCCATAGCCAAAAGTCTTAAGTCGTCTATTTTTGGCCCTGGTTAGTTGGCCCTTCACATTGGCCAACACAGCATCGCACTAGTTGAAGATGGTGCCTTGGAAGCAATCAACTACCATACGCATCTGGGATCCGGTGGCAATATGTAATGCAGCAGCTCCGCAAAGTCTAGTAATAGTGAACGGAATCACCATGAGCTCAGGACGGGATATGGTCTTTATATCTATCCCTTTGTCTCTAGGCTGGTTGTTGCAGTACTCTAGCCGGAGGCTATCAACAGACTGGCCACCTGCCCTAGTCACGAACAAAGTCAAGTCAATGCCTCTCTTAGGCAAACTAGTCAAGAAATATATATATATATATATGTCGGCTCGATTTCAAGCTGGTGGCCGCCAATAAAGAAGCACTGGTCCTGAACGCTCCATCTGTCAACCATCCACTGTAAGAAATCCAACGGAGCCCTCATGCGGGGAATAGCCCAGTATTTGTACAAGCCGCATGCCCTCAAAGCATCAAGTGAAGGCAGATGATTCCATGCGGCAGCATCCACGTCCTCGTGCTCTCGTTCACGTCAATCTAGCATGATGTACTACCTGCATCAAGAATAAAGATGAATTAGAATGCTAGAAAATGTTTTCATTGGTCCGTTTTTGAGAAATTTTGGGTTAAAAACCCTCACGACGGGGACCACACCCTAAGTGTTAGACACAGTGCGTGGGACTGCACCTTGTCTACATGTAAGGTGCGGACCCCGAGCTTTTTCCCAATGGAGAAAAAGTCGTGGTCCGCAGGTCCGCAGTGGTAAACCTGCGGACCTCGAGCGTGGGTTTTATGCCTAAAAACCCTCCCAAAAAATGAAATGAAAGACTAAAATGAAAATTGAAACAGTTAAAAATGAAGAGTAGGATGATGTGGATTACCTGGAGAAGACGACATTCGATTCAGACGGTTGGATTTTCCGCAATCTTCATGGGACGTTTTCTGAGCAAAAGCACTATTTTCTCACCCAAATCACAAACGGTAAAAATGAATGGCAAAAGGCCCTTTTTATAAGTTTTTTGAGTAAATAGATTGCAAATTTGTTTATGTTTCACTTTGAAAAGGTATTCTTGCGACATTTTTATCCATTTCAAACAGGTATGAGTAATGTTTGTGTTTTTGTGCAAGATAATCGGTTATTCAGGCGAAATTTATCATTTTCGATGAAAAAAGCGCTAGAGTCACCTTTAAGCTCTTTTGTGACTCCTAAAACATGAAAAGATTGCCGAGTTTTTCTTTTAAGCTCGTTAAAACAAAATTAAAAGATGGTCCATTTACAGCTCTTTTCCGACCGTAAAAACATCAAAATATTGCCGGATTTTTGTCGTTTCAAATTCGATATTGGCTATAAAACGACGTGTCCTTGATCACTTTTTTACTTTTTCAGATCAAAGGCACTAATGACGAAAAGTACTCCTTAGTCGTAAAAGGTCAAGTGGTTCTCTCAAGTATTACCTTATACTTTTTTGGGCTTGGGAGACACAAATTTACGAAAAAGTCAACCCTGGATTCTTCTTACGTTTTTTCAGACTCTCTAAAAATGAAAAACACCGAGTTTCTCCTATACTGGACTCGTTAAAATTTCGACAATAAAGGACCTATTCAATTAAAAACAGGAACGGACCACTCTCTCTTAGGTTTTGAATTTAATATGTTATCCTCCTCAAGCTTGTAAAAAATAAAGAGGTACTTGCCAGAAATGGTGGGGGAAAAGAGAGAAAAGTGAATCTATTTGTCATACTTTCTAACCACTCTTGAACACGACACTTTCATTTACCTGGGTTGGGAAATCCTTTGCCTAACAGTTGATCAAACCACATTGAAAGTCTTCAGGCGGTTTCTGGGTATTAACTTTGGGTCAATTGTCACCAAACCATCTGTCGTGTCGATATGTGTTCAAGAGGTCAGTGCAAAGAAGCCATTCATCTGCAAAATGTCTGTCATCCATCTTGACCATCCCTGAGTCAGTCCTTGCAACTTAATTTATTCAACTTGATCTATGATTTTGTGTTCTGGGCTTGTCTACGACGGATCGCTTTCTATCGACTTCAACTCATTATCTAGAAAGATGATCTAGAAATCGTCAGTACCTTGAGATCTGCATGCCTCAATGGCGGGTTTCTCTCCTTTGACGATAGTTTGCATCATTGACTTTCGATCAAAGGATTCCGTGACATGTTCGACATCAACACATCTTATCACATCTCATGGATTGTATTGAGTACTTTGAGAGACATTGTCATTATTGGTGGTTTCTCTCATGCTTGTTAACAGTTTACGTCATTGACTGGTAATCAAGCGGTCTCTACCATGTTCGACTTCGACACATTCATTCGCATGGATAGAAACGTATTGTTTCGGGAAGTAGAAATGAAGACCCTGGATCTAGTTTCCACCATCCAGGCTGCGAGGAATTTTGTAGTCATTATACTATGGACTATTCATAAACAGATGGATGCGTCCATACTGTGTCCACATGAGTCTATACTTATGATGTGTTACAAGATCATTCGTCTATCAGAGCAGTAGTTAGTGTTTTTTTTAGTTAGTTTTTATCTGAGTACGGGAATGCCTACCTCAGCGATGATATGATCTCATATATATATGTTGCATTGAATGTTTTTACAAGTTCCAACCGAGCTATCCATGAGATGATCCTCAAAATGATAAAGTACTTCACTCGTCCTAAATGATAAATGAAATCCTCATCTAATACAGACTTCGTACTTTAGGGGGCAATCTGTTACACAAAAATATCGTCACCTTGATTATTTGTAGTCAGTATGGGTCTATCATCACTTGTACTATCCTCCTAAGCAAGTCTCAGACCTTAGCTCTTCAAAATAATCTTTGGAAATGAGAGAAAGACATCAAAAAACAATGTAACTCTAGTTTTGCACTTTCTCTCACTTTTACTTGCGGGCCCGCACCCTTTGTTCATATTACCTACGTACTTATACGCTCCGTCTGTAAAGGGGAGGGATACTACAGATGGAGCAATTTTTTGATCTCCATAATGTGCAAAACACACAAAAGGTACGTATTACAACTTTATATTTGGAACCAAATCAGTTTGTATGGTATCGATGGATTTGCTCTCGTAAACAAATTTTCACTTGGGAAATTTTTATGAAATAATTGACAGCACATTATGAGGATACAAAAAGCAACACCTTTTTTAGCCAATTGATAAGTCTCAAACAAAAGGGTTCAATGATGGAACACATTGAGGACTTCCGAAAAGTGAACATAAGGGTGAAAGATATTCCAAAGGAGCATAGTATTGATATGTTCATAGGGACTCTAAAGGATAATATCCAACATGATGTTCACCTTTGATAACGTGATTCATTGGAGAAGGCATTCAGGTTAGCAAGAAAAATGGAAAGCAAAATTATGGTAGCTAGGAAGCCTACCACTCACAACTATAAAGATGGAAGTGTTGCTGCTCCTAGCCTTCCACAAATTACAAGGTTGACACCACAAAAATTGGAATAAAAAGTAGAAAAATTGCTTTGTTACAGTTGTGATACCAAATACACTAAAGGTCATAAGTTTTCCGAGAAGAAATTATTCTACTTAGCTTGTGAAGAGGCGGAAGAAAAGGAACAAGAAATGTCAGAAGAAGAGGATATACTCTAGAAACAAACCCTAGATAAAGAATAAATGAATCCGACCATATCTTGTAATGAATTGGCTAGAATTACCACTCAAACTATTAAGATAGAAGGACATATCAAGAAGAAAAGGGCAATAGTGTTGATTGATTCAGGAAGTACCCACAATTTTATTCATTGTAAGATAGAAAAAGAATTGAATAGCTACCTATATCCAGCACTAGAGTGTCCAGTAATGGTTGCAAGTGGAGGAACCATAAATTTCTTTTGAAAGTGCCATAATATCAATCTATCCATGGGAAAATATGTATTGAATAGACCAATGCTTTCCATTCCAATAGGAGGTGCTTATGTTGTACTAAGAGTCCAATGGCTACAATCCTTGGGTACAATAGCTTTTAATTTTCAATAACTTTTCATGAAGCTTTTTGTGGTTGGAAAGGAAGTTCAATTAAGGGGGATTGTGGGGAAACAGGGGAAGATAATCAGCTCGAATGGTATGACAAATCTTCTCAAAAAGGAACAATGAGGTGTAATTGCACAATTATGTTCGCTAGATGTTTCCACATCGAAATAACCTATTTCTCCGTATCTCCAAAAAGTCTTGGACAATCATTCAAAGGTATTTGAGAGTCCCAAAGGTCTCCCACCTATTCGTTATCAAGATCATGCTATTCATTTGATTCCGGAAAGTGTTCCTCCAAACATGAGGTCGTACAGATATCCTTATGCCCAAAACAATGAAATTGAGCATATGGTTGCAGAAATTCTAGAGGCTAGTATAATTCAACCTAGTCAAAGCTCTTTCTCTGCTCCAATAGTATTGGTGCACAAGAAGGATGTATCATGGCACATGTGTCTAGATTATAGGCAGCTCAACAAGATCACTATTAAAGATAAATTTCCCATTGCATGAATCAATTTACTTCACCAAGATGGATCTTCATTCAGGATATCATCAAATTGAAATGTAGATTGAAGACATTCTGAAAACAACATTTAGAACTCATGAGGGTCATTATGAATTTTTGGTCATGCCTTTTAGCCTTACCAATGCACCTTCTACATTTCAGGGTTTGATGAATTCCATTTTCTAACCCTTCCTTAGAAAATTTGTGTTAGTATTTTTTAATAATATACTAATCTACAAGAAGTCTTGGAAGGATCATGATGAACATGTTGATAGGGTGCTACAACTATTGGAGGAAAAATAATTATATGCAAAAAGCTCCAAAAGTTTCTTTGGAGTACAAGAGGTGGAATATCTGGGTCATATTGTGTCTCATGAAGGTGTTAAGGTAAACCCTTGCAAAATTAAAGCCATTAAGGAATGGAAAATCCCCACAGCCATAAAGCATTTGTGAGGATTTCTTAGGTTTACAGGGTATTATTGCAAGTTTGTTAAGAATTATGGGAGAATAGAGACACCTCTAACAACACTGTCGAAGAAAGATTCATTTTCATCGACTCCAGAAGCAGCAAAGGCATTCGAACATCTTAAAGAGGCAATGTGCTAAACACCAGTCTTCGCTACACCAGACTTCACAATAACCTTTATTGTGGAATGTGATGCTTCAGGAAATGGATTTGGTGTTGTTTTAATGCAAGATAAAAGACCCATTTCTTTCAAAAGTCGTCCAATCAAGCGAAAATATTTACACAAAGCTATTTATGAGAAGTAAATGTTGGCAATACTACATGAACTTAAGAAATGGTGACCCTACCTAGTCGGAAGACACTTCAAGGTAAAAATAGATCATGATAGCCTTAAATACTTTTTAGAACAAAGATTACCTCCACAAGAGAAAAAAAATGGGTGACAAAGATCTTGGGTTAGGACTATGAAATCATCTACAAAAACGGGAAGCAAAATGTTGTGGCAGATACACTCTTAAGAAAGGATGAGGATGTGGAAGAATTGTTGTGTGTCATTTCTATTATCCAAATATATTGGATAAACGAAGCAAGGGAGGAATGGAAGAATGAAGAAGAAGTGGGGGCATTTATTCAAAAATTACAACAAGATCTAGTACATCTGATACATTTAGCTGGAAAAATGATTCTTTATGGTACAAAGATTGATTATACCTCTCTAAGAATTCCAAACTCAAACAAAATATTTTTATGGAATTGCACACTTCTTCCTTAGGAGGGCACTCAGGATTTTTGAAAACTTAGCATAGGGTTAAGAAGAAATTTTTTTGGGTTGGCCTTAAATTGGATATTCAAAATTTTGTGGCAGAATGTTTGGTATTCCAACAAAATAAAGTTGAAACAATTAAAACCCCAGGTCTATTACAACCTTCATCCATTCCAAGCCAATGTTGGGAGGAGGTTTCAATGGATTTTATCACGGGTTTACCCAAGTTTGAACGAAAGAGTGTCATCATGGTGGTAATTGATAGAATTACCAGGTATGCACATTTTTGTGCATTATTACATCCATTTAAAGACAATATAGTTCCTACTGCATTTATGGAAACAATTCAAAAGCTACATGGAAACCCAAAGATTATTGTATGTGACAGAGATCCCATCTTAAATGGAAATTTTTGGACAAAATTATTTTCTTGTCTTGGTACTTAGTTCGCTCATAGCTCATCTTATCATCCTCAATCTGATGGGAAAACTGAGATAGTAAACAAATGTTTGGAATGATATATTCATTGCTTTGTATATGATAAAAAAACACAATGGATTAAATGGTTGCCTCTGGTTGAATGGTGGTATAACACTTCCTTCCATACTACAGCAAAAATGACCCCATTTATGGCACTTTATGGATATCAGCCACTATCCATCACATCATATTTAAGATAAAATTTGAAGGTTCAAGCCATGTAACATCACATCGAGCATCAACATGAAGTTCTCCAACTCTTAAAGGATAACCTCGTGTTGGCACAGAATATAATGAAACAATAGGTAGATCAACATTGCAGCAAAAGAAGTTTTGATGTAGGTGATTGGGTATTCCTACGGCTGCAACGATATAAACAAATGTCCCTCATGAAAGATAAGAAGGATAATAAATTATCACCAAGGTATTATGGTCCACACAAGGTGTTGGAAAAGATTGGTACTATGGCATACACATTGGATATTCTTTCAGTTTCTTGACTACACCTAGTTTTCCATGTTCCATGTTTAAAGAAGGTTATAGGTGACAAGCTCCCAGTTCAAACGATATTGCCAGAACTTGATGAGGAAGGAAAAATAATATTGGAACAGAAGTATTTATAGAAATAAGAACTCGGCAACTACGAAATCAATCAATTTCAAAGTATCTCATTAAGTGGAAGAACTTATCCACTGAAGATTCCACATGGGAGGATGAGAATTTTATACATAAGCATCCATAACTACTCAAGCATTGAAGACAATACTTTTTGAATTTTAAGGTTTATACTCCCTAATTACTATTATAGTTGTATCCCTTATTATTATTGTTGTGCCCCTATTGTCCCCATATTGTTATCATTGTGCCCCATAGAATCCCTCTATTGTTATTTTTGTGCCTTTATATTGTTATTGTTCGGTCTGATTAATTATATTGTGAACCCTTAGACTCCTATATATAGAAAGGAGGTTTTGTCACTTGAATCATCCAAGAATTTTTCATTTGTTTAATGTAAATGAGGTTTCCCCCTTGAAGAGGTTGAATTCTAAGGTGTGGATTTATCTTTTCTATCTTTTTGTGAGCTAGTTTCATAACATATTCCATGCAAAAGTACTCCAAGCATCTCAAAAGGCTAGCGCACTCCCTCAACCATCACTAAGGTTCACAAACCTAGGCATAGAAGGCCTTACACCCCCACCAAACTTCAACATCCCAATCTAATATCAGGCACTTGGCCTCCTCAAGATGGTACGATAGCTCCTCAATAGTTGTACAAGACAAAACAACCACTGGCATATGTAGTGTTGATTGAGTATGTCCCCAACCCATATGGTGTTACTTATTCTCCCTCACAGTTATGGTCTCCCATGATATCATCAAATAACTTGACCCTCTCATCACATTTCTAGAGTTCATCTGAGTCACTACATCTCAACATGCACCCAATGCGTTAGTTATAATAATAACATCATAAAAATAATCCGCATGCCAACTCTTTCATGTCATCATGATAAAATAACATAATTTTTAATCACAACATTATGAATAGTAAAGAACTGCATGCTCATGCATGTTATAAAATTTGCATGAAATTACTGCATACTTCACCATCGTAAGTTATAACGTCATCATATCAACATCAAAGATATATCATGGCATCACATAATAAATGAAGCACATGTCAATATACCTCATATTAAAGCATCATAATCCCTATTATGCATATCATATCCATTATGAGTGGACAATGCGATTATCAAGATAAATTAACACCACATATACATGACATCATTAACCACATGTTATAAAAACATTATAGTTCAAAAATAGTTGAAACCATAACCTCATACATAGTACCATGGGATTAGAAGTTCAAATCTTCATCACTTTCCCATATCTAAGCAACTATTTTCTATCTCTATTAAATGGCTCACATAAAAAAAATGTTGACCGAATATTATTTGAATATGCCTATTAGTCTCCATAAATCCATCTTATTTTTATTTTCCTTAACCTTTCATTGTAAAGATGGTTTTACCCCTCTCTTAAATTAAAAATAAAAGTAATATATATATATATATACTAAAAAATATAACAATATTTAACAATTTTAAAGGAGTAGTTACCCAAAATATTAGCTTTAACTATAACCATACCTCCCACGTATCACTATTCACATTCTATTTTAGATTTTCAAGGAAGTGATCAGAGTGAAAAGTCTTTATTAACATGGGGTTATTTGTTTGAATCTGAATGTATTTTCTTTCAAAATTGTTTTTCTTGTTCCGTGAATACTAATAGGAAACCCTAGCTTATTAAAACTATATATATCTTCAAAAATAGATATAAAATATCCAAATTGTATACCTTATTCCACATCAAATAAATGTATAATTATTGTAATTATTATCTTTCACCCAATTATCACTTTAAAAATGAGTAAATTAAACAATATTAAAATAGCCTTGTGAACAATTACATGACTTATTTAACAATTATTTTATGTTCAATATTTTTGGGCATGGAATCCCTCGATGGCATGTTTTTGGGCTCAAAGCCCAAGTTTTGAGTCAATATTGTTGTAAATCTCGACGAATTATGGGCACGAAATGTATGTTAGAATCATAGGGTTGTCTGCCCTAGTCTTGAATGTAACGTCAGCCTACCCATGGTCCGTGGACGGTGGGATTGTATAAATAGAGTGAGACTCTAAGTTGTAAAGAGAGATACAATCTAATAGAGAATGGGTTTGAAAGGCCCTAGAGATTAAGTCAAAGTACAAAGTGTCTCTTGGGTCATAGAGTAGGAAAAGGCTCTGCAACTGAGTGCATAGGGTGGAGTCGAGTTTGTAATCAAAGAAGATATTAATAAATAAAGGTTTTGTTACCAATTCTATGTATCTATTTCGAGTTATTATATGTTTGATATCATTTGTGAATATATTGTTTCTTTACTATGTGCACTTGTATGAATTTTGGATATTGTTAAGTATAACTCAAAGCATACAAATAAGCTAAGTTAAACAACTAATATCATATTACTAGTAAGGACTTGGGTAATAACACTATTCGCCCCTCAAATAGGGTTGCACAAAGGCAACACCTCAGGCTGTGAGGAACGGGTAAGTGCACGTAGTAACGTACGTGTAGAGTCAAAGTGCGAACCACTTGAAACCATCAGACATCTCTAGGGTGCGGAAACCTCGTTCTAGCACCCTCCCGCACTACTACGAGTTAGACCTCAGTTCGCGCTCTATGGACTGTTGTCGAAAGCGCTATTAGTACTAGGATTTGTTTGGCTACATAACCTCTGAACCTAGGTTAGGCCCCAAAAATCCAACAAATGGTTCTGTTGCTGAGACCAAGATCTGCATAAGGGATGTTTGATGTCATGTCATTGGAATCTGACAAAGAAAGAAATTTAATGGTAGTTGGACAAAAAGATTCATGAGTTCACGACTTAGGAAAACAATAATCCAGGAGTATCGAAGGAACAATCGTTATAGCACTAATTATATATGGAAATCCACGAAATTTTCTTTGCATCCTTCCCCTATAAGTTGTATGAGTCGATCGTGAAGCTAGCAGATATTCAAGGAAGGTGTAGGCTCGATAAACCAATTGTTTGGACTCAAGAACTAGTGTGCATACTAGAAGCATCAGAAGATAATATCACATGCACTGTGGACCATTGGCTCAATCGAATTATAGGGCTTTGAACACTGAATTCACGATAGATGCTCCAGTCAGCTACGATGAGGTAGAATGACGCTTCCTCAAAGGACTACGAGCTAAGTATATTAAATCTTTGAACACTTGGATTACAATGCTATTGTGTGAAAAGCAGGTTATGGAAATAAATTGATTTTTGGCGCTATGCGAAGTGGGAGGATCTCTAGAAGCGAAGGTAGGACAGACATAGAGAATAGCCCCTTGATTTTGCCTCAATGGGAAAGCGAGGAACAACTCTCAAAATTTTCACCAAGAAGTGCGATCAGTCCGATAAGGTAGCAAATTCCATGCATAACACCTCCACCTACACCACCACCAGTCTTGTCGTCTTCACCCACATCTCCTCCCACACAACCTCCACCACCACCATAGTTCAATATGGCAAGCGTGATAAAATTTCCAATGTTCAAAGGAGTAGGGAACGAAGATCTGGACCAATTTTGATTTGTAGTAAAAGCAGTATGGGAAGCACAAGGAGTCATGTAATATAATATAAACAAGGAAACACTGGGAAGTGCGTTGTAGGATTGCGCACTGACATTGTATATTAAGCATTCTAATGACCATCCAACCATAGGGATCGCTGATATCTAGGTTGTTTTGAAAAGGGAATTTAGCAGGCCACAATCGTAGACATTGTTGATTATCAAGTTTAAGGAAATCACAATGCTTCCAAGAGAGACCCCCTAGGAGCTCAATCAGAGATTGAAGAGTATGATTCACAAAGCCAACATGATATTTATGGATGGACAACACTGCACATGGTTTGTAGCAACACTAACACTTCATTTAAGGACCGCATTGTTGCAACAAAAGTTATCCACCTAGGCTGAATCTTTGGAGATTGTAATGAGACTGCATGAGATCCTGATATAAGATCCTAGCGTGGGAGTCAAACAGATTCACACGAAACTAAAAGATTTGTGTCTGGAAATGTAGAGTTTGAAATAGGATAGGGCAACTCGCCTAGAGGCACGTGAGGAGGTATGGTGCATAAATTGCAATGGACAGGGACATTACAAGGACCATTGTCTAGTCTTCACGAACTACTTGGCAAGAGGAGGGTCGATGCCATTAAGACTAGAAGCACAAGAAGTACTGAGTGTGGTGCCTACATTATGGTGTATGATTTGTTAGATAGGAGGAAAACATGCTACAGATATTTGTCCTCTATTACAGAATTATACGCAGACGTCCCAGTAGTTGTTCTATAATTTCTATAGAACTGTAGGCCATGATGAACACACCTGTAGAAGTTATGAACAGATGATGGATTAGACTCCTACCTATAGAGTTAAGACCGAAATTCGAGCCCTTGATCAAAATGTAGGAATGGCATGCACTAGATTCTAGGGGCTCAAACGAGGTCGAAGTGGAATGAACCTAGGAAGGGGTCATGGACAACTGATTTGTTACAATTGTGGAGGGCCATGGCATTATGCCCATGATTGTATAAACCTAATGAGGGCATCATTTTTATATTGTACCCAGTTTGATCATGATATGGAGGATTGTCTTACACTAATAGCATGTTGCATGATAAAGGAATACTCCATCCTCCACTGACTCATAACTTACAAATGATAAGGTCTTAGCCGCGCGAAGAGGACCTGAATGTAAACATCGTGCTCCGAAATCATACCACAATAGGAGGTGACAAAGGTAAGTAGCCAGAAGAGAGTGCGTGGGTTCAGAAGGCTCCAAAAAAAGAAGGAGAGTTTGATTTGGAGCATGTGAAGGAGACATTCATGGAAGCTAAGAAGAGCTTCATGGAGGCCTCCACTTCAGGTAGCAAGGATCAACTAGAACCGGAGATGGATCATTTAATGGTCACTACCTTTCTGGAGACATGTATGAAGTTGTTGTGCAATAGAAAAGAAGTGAAAGGAATACAAGAACTCATCACTAGATGTACTGGATCAGGGGAACTACACGTAGTCCGGAAGCTCGAAAAGCACACATCATGAACATGAAGGGAAATGAGATTGACTGTGTAAATCAGGTAGTATGAAATGGACCAAGTAATTCTAGATCTAGGATTATACATGAATGTACTACCAAAACAAACATGGGAATGCATGGGTAGGCCCGTTTTGCAGTGGCCCCCTATTCAATTATGAATGGTGATCCAAAAGAAAAGCCTACCAATGGGAAGATTGTAGGGAATAACGGTAGACATAGAAGGTGCGAGTGTTCTTGCAAATTTCTAAGTGATAGAGATTGTCAATGACATCAATCCCTATCCTGCGCTACTGGGAATAGATTGGGCCACTCATATGAATGGAGTGATAAATCTAAAGAAGCGCAAAATGATTTTTGAGAAAAGGTCACTATGCGTAGTGGTACCTTTAGACCCTACGGAAGGATCATACTACACAGAGCCAGTGCGTGACAACGAGAGCAATGATGATATAGATTGTATCTACAAGATAACTGCTTGAGAAGACGATCGGGTAAATCCTATAGCCGATGGCAGGATTTCGTGGGAGCATGAAAGCTCCTGCACATCTGATTCATATGAGAAAATAGAACGATGGCAGAACCAGTTACATGAGGTGACCACACTCGACTGCAACATGATAGTAAGATCACTGGATTGCATGAAAATAGAGGTAAGGGATTTGCCTATGTATGACGGGTTAATAGCGTTGGATGAATACCTGACCAAATTTGAAAGAGAGGTGCTAGAACAGTAGTGTTTTGATGCTCTAAAAGGGGCACTACAAGCTACGCTCGCAATATGGTGGGGTGCGCATCAGAGAAACTTTGAGAACTAGAACAAATGCAGAACGTTGATGCTTATATAGTTTGGAAAGCCTCAACTACAGATGAAAGCTTGATATGATGGACAAAACAACCTATGCACCCACCTCTCTAGATGGGTACAGACGTATGGTATGAAACCTGCAAAAATACACACCATCCTCATGATAGAAAATAGGAACAATAAGCAGGAGTGGGCACAATGAAGACGCGAGTGACAAATGATGATACAACCAAGTGCGCTAAAGATTATATGCGGGGAATCCTTTCATAAGGTGTGTGAAGTGTTGAATGCAGTCCACCAGGTGTGACACACTGACGGGGACTTGCGCGTACCAGTGGTTCTATGGGCTTATAGGACCATGTGCAAAAACTTGACCATGCAAGAAGTTCTGAGGTTGAGGTATGAACCAAGGGATGTAATCCCTATGGAGCATATGAAGCCTAGTCTGCGCATAGCAACACCCATAGGTACGATAGTCTGCAAAGCTTAGAACGAAGGAATCACACAGCAGTGAGAAATAGAACACATAAGACTCAATGAAGAAATGTGATAGGGAAACCTTAAACTTCACAAACCTGAAAAAGACTGGGTACAGCTAAGGGAGAAAAGTTCTTTGATGGACGCGAAGGTCAAGAATCTGGAAGACGAAATAAAGGAAGCATTTCTCACTGAAAAACCGAGGATGGTAAGGCAAGGTGTGTATGATCATATTGACATATTGGAGGACTATCGTCATGAACTCATTAGTTTTCTCCCTTGGCTTAGACTGCATATTTCCAAATGTAGTGACCAAGGTAGTGTGTTGCAAGTAGTAAGGTGTGCGGTGCTGATCACAACAATGGAAGGTGAGGATTTTCCATGAACCATGGTGTAGGATGGGATGGAGCCTTGTACATGTGGTGCAACCACCTAATTAGTCTTAGGAAGAATAGTCTTAGCACTCTGGGAAGTTGAAATCGAGCACGAGACTATAAACTATTCTGCCTAGGAGCTGCATGATATGGTAGATGTGCATAGAAGCAGAGTGTCACAAGGTTTGAAACTATGCATGGAGGGTTGTGCTGCTGCGTGGTTTGGCTAGGAAGTGACCATTGAGGTCATTATTCATGATGGGATGTGCAATTTGAGGCCAAATGGAGTAGGAAGCGGGCATTTAAGACACAATTTATGGGTAAGATTTGGAAAGTGCAACACCAAGAAAGCATTAATGGCCCGAAATTAAGGGGAATTGTTGAATTCAAATTGAAAAGACATTATAAAACACAAAGGGCTAGCCAGCGAACAACACTTTGTCATTTGAAAGTTAAGTGTTTGAAAAAATCACTGAGCATTGAGAGATGAGCAATAAGTGAGCCCCTAAGTTCACGAGTGATAGAATACAACCTAGATACGATGATGGCCAGTAAAGATGGTTGGGGAATCAAAGAGGTAACCACCGGTGAGGCGCATAGACCCCAATGGTGGAGAATGTCCCAGAAGGTTTCACGGTTGTGCCAGGAATCCCCAAATCACTGCCCACACCAAGTCCCAAGATAGATAAACAAGCAATGGCCCCTATATGCATGTCCTCGAGGAAGCCAGTACGCCATAAGCTACCAATGGCAGAAAAGCGAAAAGCTATCACGATCAACAAAGATGAGGAGGAAGAAGATTTGCACACTCTTATCATCACAGCACATGAAGAAGAAGACACAGAGGAAGACATTCAACCTATATGCTCTACAAGAAAATTTCCCATGTATGTCCTTCTATGGAAAGGGAAAACCAAACTGCCAAAGGACCTTGACGACACCAAGAGCTCACTCCAAACCCTGCTCCTCTCAGATGGCATAGTGTTTGAAGGTGTGAACTTGGGCCACGTGCCAACCATAAAGTTTGAAGACTGAGACCTAGCTGATTATGAGAAGTTTCAGTACCTAGAGACCATGAACCTAATGAAGCAGAAAACTACAAGGGCAGTGATAATGTTAGAGCCACGAAAGTGGTTGGGTGATGCGGAAAAGCTTAGGTTGCTGCACTTATTATGGATACCACATTTCCACTATGCACCCATCACCATTTTCATCATCAGGTAGCTGCTCTGCCTAGTGCATGATGGGTATCTATGCCTGGACTCCCTTGCAAAGGAAAGGACTCCACAACCATAGCCAAAGGAAAGAGCAGTGATTTGGCTCTTGCAGAAGCCATGAAGGAAAACTACAAGCTGAAGAAGAAGAAGAGGGGCTACTCCATCTCCAGAATCAAGGGCAAAGGGGTACGCATAGTAACCCAACTCCTGGCTGACAAATTTATGAGAAATTTATGCGTCGATGAGGTACTAGTGCCGGTGGTTGCACTGGCCAAGCAGTGTGTGGAAGGGGGTCCAGCTCGACTGGTCCGAATTCCTTTGCGAGGAATTTTTGCAAAACTATCACAAAGCCTAGGAGCAAGGTAAAACCTTCCACTACGCATGGTTGTTGTTATCCATCATGCTCATAGCGGGGGAACTACCAGGAGATAGCCAATTCTTCAACATTGACAGAGACTTACCAAAGGCCACGAAGGATGCTTCGCTCTAGGCCATAAAGGACACGAAATGGATACGTGAAACCAAAATCTTCTGGGTGCTATTGGATATGAGCATCCAAATGTGGATCAATTGGAGGCCATTCCTGTCACCTATAGTGTGCAGAGTTTTCCAAATTTTAAGTCTGAGATGGATAATGTCTACATCAGAGTGCGCAAGGATACAACAAAGTAGTGGACGAAGCTCCCATTTATAGCCACCAACGATTCCATATTCACTACCTTGGAGACATGGCCTCTAGAATGGCGCTCCCTAGATCTGGCAAAACTGGAGAAGGTGATAGTACATAAGAAAAAGGATGATGCCAAGGTGTGCATCACCCAATTGGTCAAAAACATGTGATAGGAAATAGAAGTATCTATGGCAAAGGTAGCATAGGAAGCAATACAGAAAGTCTTAGAATAGAAAAAGGCTACAGAGGCAGCAGCAGTAGCATAGGCATTAGAGACTGCAACCCAAAAGGCGGTTGAGGGATAAGCAACATCCTCGCAAGTGTAGGAGGTAGAGGAAACTGAAACAACATAAGGGAATGCAGACCCAGGGACCACATCCACACAGTTGAAGTGGCCACTCATCGTAGAATGAGCAAGACCAAGGAAGAAGTTCAAGGCCTCGATGTTTTCCATTGACCTGATCACCTTAAATAAAGGTGATCTCCATTACATTAACGAGATGATCTATGATGTCACAAGTGAAGTGTTTCAAGATTTTATGCAGGAGCACCAGATTGTGTTGGGGGCCCTCAGGGTGTAGCTGCAGGAGTTATAGGTGTTTCCCCCTTAGGTGGGTACCCTTTCTACCCCCCCGCAATAGGATCCCTGGCATGAGAGTAGATGTTGTGTGCACGGTTGGAAAACATGATAGTGTTAACGAAGGGGCCCTAGTCATAGTGAATGTGACCGATAGCTTTTTGGTTAACATGTTGAAATGCCATGGCCTTAATTTGTTTTCCCTTCTACAAGAAACATTATATCAACTATAGGATGGGATAACGACAGAGCTTCGAACTAGGGATAGCTGTGCAATCCAAGTTCTTAGTGAACAAAACCTAAACATGGAACAACTCACCTTCAAGCATGATAAATTGGTGTCAGAAAATCAACACTTGGAGCAAATAGTATATGACACTTGCCAATGCATCCCAGAGCTAACCATCCCAATAGATCTACCAGTAGAGGTGCAGATCCACAGATTCCCAACCGGAGTCCGCAAGGCCAGGGAATAAATGACAAAGGTTCAACTAGAGTTTAATCTTCATATTGCCGACTTGCAGTTGAAGGCACAAACTTCCACTTCCCCAAAAGTTAAAAAATAACATGCTAGTGCTATCGAAACAAGGTTGGAAGAAATTTTGGGTGCAATGTGAGACTGTACTAGCATGTTAGAACGCACTTGATGTCCTCAGGAATTTGCAGGAGGACCCCAACATCTAGAGTGTGGAGATAGAGGCACGATAACTCCAGTAGCAATATGAAAATGTCCGAGGAACTACATAAATAGACATCCTCCCTAAATGGCTTGTGAGGACACAGCAAGCTATGCACTAAAGGAGCAGGTGGATGTTATGCGTCACAAGGAGGTAGTGCTCAAAGTGCACATTCTACCATGGATTTATGAGGCCTTCCTGATCATGGTGCATATTGAGGGAAAGGTTGCGCACATACAGGGGATGCACACACAGATGCAAGGAAGCACACCAGACACAGACATCTCAGAAGAACAGATGCAGCAGGTTCAACATGTAGTAGCTCAGTGCATTGTAGACATCATTAACATTCGAGAACAGTTGGAGGGACTTGAACTAAGATCGTTGTACTGACAGAGTGACTCAAGGGTGAGTCACGATGTTTGTGTTTGGGGCTTGTTGGGCATGGAAGCCCCCACGGCATGTTTTAGGGATCAAAGCCCAAGTTTTTAGTTGATGTTGTTGTAAATCTCCGTGAATTACAGGTGCGAAATATATGTTAGAATCATAGGGTTGTTCTCCCTAGTATTGAATGTAAAGTAGGCCTACCATTGGTTTGCAGACCATGGGATTGTATAAATACAAGGAGGCTCTAAGTTGTAAAGAGAGATCCATTCTAATAAACAATGGGTATGAAAGGTACTAGAGATTAAGTCAAAATATGAAGTGTGTCTTTTGTCGTAGTGTAGGAAAAGGCTCTGCAGCTAAGTGCGTGGAGGCCTATTAGAGTCCGCAGTAGAGTGCACGGACCGCTGCAGCTGAGTGTGTAAGGTGGAGTCAAATCTATAATAAAAAAAGAGATTAATAAAGAAGGTTTTGTTACCAATTATGTGTATCTTTTCTGAGTTATTATATGTTTGATATCATTTGTGAATATACTGTTTCTTTACTACGTGCACTTGTATGAATTGTGAATATTGTTAAGTATAACCGAAAGAATACAAATAAGCTAGGTTAAACAACTAATATCGGACTACTAGTAAGGACTTGGGTAATAACATTGTTTGGCTCCCAAGTAGGGATGCGCAAAGGCAACACTTCAGGCTGTGAGGAACAGGTGAGTGCACGTAGCAATGTACATGCACGCTCGAACTGCAGACCACTTGAAACCATTAGACATCTCCACAGTGCGGAAACTTGGTTCTAGCACCCTCCCATACTAATTTGGGTGAGACTTCATTCCATGCTTCATGAACTATTGCTGAAAGGGCCATTTCTACTAGGATTTATTTTGCTAAATCACCTCTGAACTTGGGTCAAGCCCCAACAAGACAAGAAATATAATAAACGAAAGATATTTTATGTTCAATAATTATTAATAAAAATATAATAATTTATATGACTACTATAACACTAGTATATGATAAAAATACATCTATAGTCATCATATTTATCATAATATTATAGTATTATAAGAAATAATAATTATTATTTTTAGTGTAATTAAATTAGCAATTACACCAAATGTTGCGAAGGAAACATTGTAGGGCATAAATTTGAGAAGAGTTGTGCCATATAAAACATTATTGAAAATAAAAATTAGTAAACAAAATGTCATTCTGAGTTTGAAGATAAAAAGAAATCAACTACATTATGCCAAATCAATACAGTCTTTGACATATTCTATAACATTTCCAACATAAATTGTCTGTTAATCTTCAAAGATGGTGTTTCAAGTTCCAATAGAAAATATTTGATAGATTTTGAAAAAATACAAGTAGTGGATGACATGAGATAAGTTAAATAAAATATTACATAATATGATGGATATCTTTCCAAATTCTAGCATTTTCTTAATAGGAAAACCTCATTTTTAGTTATCACCATGCCACTAATGAAAAGTAAGACTACTTATAACTAACTAATTATTATTTTCTATTAATAACCTTTTCACAATCTATCTTCCTCCCAATGATTTTAATAACATTATTATAGTAGAATTGAGGCTTCTGTGATCAATCATATTTATAAAAGAAAAGCTTCAGCGTGAATCACATGAGAAAGAACCTTTGTCGACTCGTTTCAAACCAACGAGTGTGGTTCATCGTCAGGACAAGTTGAAGAAACAGAACCAGCCTAGCATGTTAAATAGTCCGAGCAGAAACTCCAACGGTTAGATTAACGGCTAATTTTGCTCGAAAGACCCTAGTCAAAAAATATATTTAATATTTTCATAATTATAATTAATTAATAATTTATTCTATAGAAAGAAGTTAAATTAGGTCCAGGTTTTATAATTTCATGGATAATCAGAAATTAAAAATAATAATGCAATATATATAAATTAATTATTAATATTATATGAATTAATTTATATTTAATAAATAAATCAATAAATCAATAAATAAAATTAATTAATTTATTAATTTATTATATATTAATATATATATGTCCTAATATATTAGGTTTATACTATTATTATTAGTTATATA